>CAUYPK010041756.1:0-38025 GCA_963574355.1 Loris lydekkerianus
TGTTGCAGGAAGACAAGGCCCAACGGAGAGAAAGAGCACCCAGACACCACGTTTATAAGAGGAAGGGCTTTATTCACCAGCCGGGAGCTTACGGCATAGAAGAATTCCAAATGGCCGCGCTCTCCGACTGCCTTTGTCTTTCCCTTTTTATTGACAGTCAAAAAGTTCCACCCCACAGGTACCCTTCTCATTGGCCCGTTTGAATCAAGCGGGAGATGCTATTTCCGCCCCTACAGAACTACAGGATTTCACATAACTTGGAAATTTCCAAGTTTCAGTAAGTTAAGTTTACAAATTCCCAAGAGCTGAGTCACCGTGGAGAGGACCCTGCATGTGTATCCTTGTGGTCTCCTTGAGAAGACCTGTTCTTCTAGACCTCACCCTTCTTGGGTATACTTTTTCAGTACTATTTTCCTTTTGAAAATTTGAAACAAAATTTATCAGCTTCAAATGTTCTGCTAAAGTAAGTATCTTGAATGAAAACACTTCAAAATGTATACTTCAAAATTAGATAATAGCAGGTTCTCCTACTTTTAAATTTTTTTTAAATATGTATTATTAAGCAAAACAAGAATTTACTTATGGTATTTGTAAAAATGTTTCTGCAACTTAGGAAACTGATAAGAGTGTTTATGTTTAAAGCAAGGTAAGGTGGTTAGGCATGGGTGGGAGTTCTTTTGTTATTTTTTAATTTTATATTTCTTAGCATTATTATATTATTATTGAAAATATTGTCAAAGTTGATTTATGTTAAAATGTATAAAGTGCAGTTGTTTTCCTAATGTTTTCCTTGTTGTATCTACTAAGTGATAATACTAATGGAGGCCTTTAACTGGCCCTCAATATATTTGATTATTTGGATAACGAACCTGTTATGCAAATAAGGAAGCAAATGTCTGAAATAATGGAGAAAGATCTAACTTTCTTTTCTATTTGGCTTCAGCCCCACAATGATTTAAATAACAGCTTTTCCTTCATGACAGCAAATCCATAGATAAAAATTACTTGAGGGCCTCATTGCTCTTTAATTAATGTTCTTACTGTGAAGACAAAATCCATAATCAGCATTCCTGATGGAGAAAGATACTTGCTTAGAGAGTCTGTACCTGCTGTCCCCGCCAGTGACAATGACACCTCACCTTTGTTATCTTTCAGTGAAAAGTTGTGATTATTTGACGCATCTGTTGTTAAGCTGAAGTAAAACTGGTGTCCATTGGGCGGCTCGTCTCTGTCAACTGCACTGACTTTCTGGATGACCTAGGGGTAAAGAAGACACGAGACCGCGTCGTGATGCTGGGGTACGTTTTGAGAGGCAAGGGAGAGCAATTTTGCACTTCAAAATAAATACCATGTTCCTGAATGAGTGAGGAGCAAGGAAGGGCTGTATTCATATGAACTCAATCTAAAAAGGGGTTATGAAACAGATCCTGCCCTTTTCAAAATTCATGTTTGAATTTACTATTGTGAACCTAAGAAATAAGCTGCATTGATGGATTAGGCATCCCAGTAACCATCACAAAACAACAAACTAATGGATGAAGAAACCGAGCTCAGATAAAACCACACTTCATTCCTAGAACTTCAAGACATGTAAACCCTGCCGTGTACTGCGGGAAACAGCCCGATGAAGCTTAATATGCAATAGCTCTCCTTAAAGAAATCTCAGCCGTTAGCCAATGAACGGGGCTTTTCAAATGTTTACCTTTTCTCCCTGAGGAGTTTTCATCACTCTAATTAAACCAAAATGTGAAGGTTCCTTTAACATTAGTTCATGCTACACATCAAAGTATTGGCTTTGCTGAAACAAGCTGATTATATTTTATCTTAAAGCTGGAAGAATTTCAAAGGCAATTGCTACTGGATTTAAAAAAAAAAAAAAAAAAAAATCAGAAACTTGAAGCAAGATGTTCTGAAAACTCTCACCTGCCCTGGCTGTGCATTTTCACAGACAGTGGTCTCATAGTCCATGGCAAATTCAGGCGCATTGTCATTAATGTCCAGGATAGTTATGGCCACATAGCCTCTTCCTACTTGAGACGGATTCTCTAATAAATAAGAAACATGTCTCATCATTTGTTCTGAGAGAAGAGCTGCTATGCTGCTTCCATTTTAATCTGGAAACTTATATTAGGAACAATTAGAATCAATGAAAAATATTTACCTTTCCAAAACACAATTTAATGATAAAACGTCCCAGCCCAGATGAAATCCAGACTGTAATACTGTATTCTTTAAAGGGAACTACAGATAGTCTGATCCAAATATTGATGTGCATATATCTGTGTAAATATATGTGTATCCACAAATACATACACATGCATGTGTATGTATATATAAGAATACATACATATGTGTAGTATTTTTTAGTCCCTGATAAGAATATTGCTGAAAGAAGAATGAATAGTAAGCCATAAACTTTGATATCTTTGATGCTTAAGCTCATAGTGGTATAAATATACATTTCTATTATAAACACATGTATTATATATGCATGTACATAAAAATACAGAATATGCATATATACACCTAATTATGCATCCTTTTCAACACTTTTCTTGCAGGGACTAAAATTAATTCAGTATCAGAATATTCAAATCTGGGTGTCTGTATTAGTTGGAGATCAATTTGCTATTATGTCTTTTATCATGAGTTTTTCACCAACTCCATAGCAGCATAAATGAGATATATGAATTGTGACCAAAAACCAACAAGAGGCACTCCGAAGATAATTCAGGTTCATTATTTTTAGTCATCTCTTTTCATTACTTTTGTAAATATTAGCATTTAAAGCCAATGACTGTAAACATATTGCAAAGCTTAGAAGTTTGTGATTTACAAGTTTTGTTCAATTCCAATAAGCAACTATTCTAATTTAAGTTGAATCTATAAACCTCATGACAAACTGTTCTCCACCTTTTCGGCCCCCCCATCCTAATTCAGTTTGAAACCTCACAACTTACGGCTCTCCATGGCAAGGACTGTGATATTGTGAATAGCATTTGTCTCTCTGTCCAAAGATTTGGCAGTTGTGATGACTCCACTGTTGGCATCGATATTGAAGTATCTCTCCAAGTCTGTGTTTCTGTCAATTGAATACCTAAGTGGACATTTAAAAAAGAAACTTTTGTGTTTATATTTATAATTTGCTAAAATTATTTCATTAATTGTGTAGCCAGTCAGGGAATCCTGCTGACTTGGTGACCTGTCATGTTAGGAACGTAAATACGTAGGTTGTTTGAAACGTTGTTACCCACATAATAGATGGTTTCTAAGCTGTATGCCAGTAATCTGCTTGCTTTCCCATCAGACAAGACAAAATGAATACCACAGTACGGTATCTTCACAGTGTCTGCATAGCTTGGAATTCATCATTATTACTATTTCAGCTCCTGAAAATCGTTTTCAATGGATTTAGTAGCCCTATCTTGGTTGTAGACCCCTCTAAGATGAAACGCATGCAGATCTTGCTCATTTGCGTAGACTTAGTGACATCTTTTGCTTTGATGACACCCACCGGTTTTAACTTTCTCTGTTTTTGGTACCCTTCACTCAGGGGCCTTGATCAGGGTTCTACAGACTTGTTTCAAAGTAGAAAACCTAAAATTGCAAGGATATGTTGTCCTGTAAAGGCCTTTTCTCAAAATACTTGCAATCTAAACATCAGTGACAGATTACTGCTCCACTTGAATTCTTCTTGCATATTATTAATTGTCTCATACAAAATTTATCCTTCCTTCATTAATGATCATCTTTGAATTCTCCTATCTTTCTAGTAGGGTGATAGGAAGAATCTCATTTTAAAACAAAAATTAAACAAACAAAAGAATGAACAAAAACTAGCACCACCACCACCACCCCATATTAGGCATGATAATTAGTAACTGATTTAAACCTACCCATGATCCATCAGGCTGACATCTCACTCCCTTGTCCCTTTGGTTCCAGGGATCTGTTCCTCTGTCCCAATTTAGTCATGGATTCTTATAAACATACCCCTGGCTTATCAGTTCTTATATACGTACTACTGTTGAAAACTACTTGAAGAATCTTACTCTCTGTCCACCATCTCCACCTCCAGCAATTTTTGATCCTGATAAAGACCTACAATCTGTTGATGGGAGTGACAGCTTCTCAATATCCATGTAACCTCACTTACCTCACAATGATCATGTCCCTGAGTGTGCCTGACGCATTGTAATACCTCAAACCCAGTCACTTAAAAAAGCTAACAGGCTTTGTAAAAAAATTACATTGTACAGAGAGACGATACGCTGTACAGTGGCTAAAATATACTTTATCAACAAAGAGCAAACGACTGGTGAGAATTCATTGATGAGTTTTAGGAAGCTGTTCATCATACCATTTCTGGAACTGAAGTCAAAACATACAAAGAATGGTCACTAAAAATCCTTCCAAGGTTCATTCCCGATCCAGAGTTAAAACTTAGACTATTTAAAGGGATGGATTTATACATCCCTTGAAACGAGTATCCAAAGAGGTCATTCATAATTCTAAAATATTATTTTATTATTAATAAGAAAATAATAGGAAAATGACAGGGAATGACAGGAAAATGTTTGTGTCCTATTTTATGAATTTTAACACACACGTGAATTGTGCAACCAGTACTGATATCTGGATACAGAACTGTGCTGTCACCACAGAATGTTCTTGTGCTATCTTTATGTAGTTATTAAACAAATTCTCTTCCATCACTAAGCCCTGAAATCACTGATCTGTAGCCAACACTATAATTAAGTCTATTTAAGAATGTCATCTGAAAGGAATCATGCAAAACTTAACCCTTAGGGATGTTTACTCAATGTGATGACTGAGATTTATTTTTCTACTTTTGTGCCCATTTTTTTAAATGTTCAAATGGATACGTGACAAACATACATGGATATGTTTACCTGTTCATTTATTAAATTATTCATTTATTACAATTATTATTAATTTTAATATTTATTTAAATAATAAATAATTTAAAATTGAAATAAATAATTTAAAATTATTTAATTTTAATTGTTAATCATTTATTAAAATGATTATTATCTGAGCTTGGATATTCCTTTACCATAAAGTTTTAAATTACATATTTAATTTTATTTAATAGGGAATTATTCATGCTATGTATTTCATGTTGGGTGTGTTTTGAAAGTGTTCACTTCTTGAAAATAATTGGCCCGTTTCATCTAAATTGCCAAATTTCATCTAAAGTATAAATGTACATTGGCAGATCTGTCCATTGTATACTATTATCCTGTTTTTTATGATTGCAGAGTCTATAATGATACTTTCTCTTCTGTTCCTAATATTATTTCTAATGTGTTCTTGAACATCTTTTTCTGTCAGTGTTTATAGAGTTTTATTACTGTTTTGGTCTGTTCAAAGAATGAGCTTCTGATTTCATTGATTTTTGTATTATTATTATTATATGTTTTCAAATACATTGATTTCTGCTGTCATCATTATTACTTTATGTATTCAGCTTGCTATGGATTTATGGATTTGCAAATATTGTTCCAACTTCTACTTCAAGCCAAGGAATGCTAGCGGGAAAGTAATAGTAAACTCATCACGGGTTTGAAATAATTTCCATAGTGACATTCTTCCCCAGACTGCCTGCTAATACGTGCTTTGAAGAGTCTTGAATAGCTGTATTCGATCTTGGTTTGACAGCTGCATTTAATGTAAGAGACGGGGTACAGTACGCTTATCTTATTTAAAACAGGATTACATGGCTCGGCGCCTGTTGCTCAGTGAGTAGGGCTCTGGCCACATACACCTGGGCTGGCGGGTTCAAGCCCTGCCCAGGCCTGCTAAACAAGGATGACAATCGGAACCAAAAAATAGCCAGGCCTTGTGGTGGAGGCCTTTAGTCCCAGCTACTTGGGAGGCTGAGGCAAGAGAATCTCTTGAGCCCAAGAGTTTGAGGTTGCTGTGAGCTGTGATGCTACAGCACTCTACCAAGGGTGACATAGTGAGACTCTGTCTCTTAAAAACAAAATAACAAAAAAAGCAGGATTATATGCAGGCACATATATACATCTTTATGTAGGCACTATACATACATAAATATTTAATTGGATGTAAGCTTTATCCAATGATTACAGAAACTGGATATGGATGTCCAATAAGAGGATTATAATCCAATACCCATGCATGCATACATCAACTGAATTAATACATAACCCTGAAGTGTTCATTTTGTCCAATCTCTATGTTAATAAGCATGGTAATCTTCATATGTTCATGAAAAAGTAGAATCTAGACTCTTAAAGCAACAAGTCTTAAATTGGAAATATGTCTGTCTAATTGAGTTCATATAATTCCCCACAGTGTTAAAATGCATGAGTAAAACACCTCCCACTATTACAATAGTCTCAGAGATCCCAGCATTAGAATAAAGGATATTATTCTGAATGTACTTATGTTCGTTCCTTCTTTACAAGGTTTTTGTTTCTAGTCCTTATCTTAAACATTGTTATTGTCATTAAATTTTAAGCCTCTTTAGTTTTGTGAAGGCAAAAAAATGGAAACCTAATACACACATGTATATGTAAAAAATTAAAAAAAAGGAATAAAGGATATCACAACACTGAATGCATTTAAGATGTTAAATGTCTTCAACTACTGTTCACTCATAGAAAAATGTCTCATCATTTAATGATGCAGTTATAACTGAAAGCTCTATATGTTTGGAAGAAATATGGGTAACCAAAGTTTCCATAATTCAAATATTTATTATTTATAAATTATAAACTTGGCCACTTACACTTAGAAATTGCATACATTTGTTAATAGCTGTAATCCCACTTAGATCTCACTAAATAGTGCAGCCTTATGTATACACACACAGTTATGTACGGTAAGATATATAATATACACATAATTTGTGATTTTTATGATTTCCTACGTCTTCCTTTCATCCACTTATACAATTATTCTTGAACACCTACAAGTGACACTCTATTTCAGGAAATACATAAACAAATAATTCTTAAAAATAGTAACCTATCCTAGAAAATAATGAAGGAAGTCAGGGCAAGCATGGAGACAGAACAGGATATTGGCTTAAGAGATGGGAGACTCTGCCAAGGCCAAGGAGCAGACAGACTATCCCACCGAGTCATAGTTGTTATTATATTTCTTAATGACAAAGTCCAGTATTTAAGGCATTGCTTATTTTATATTGGTCCCCCTGGACATGCAACAACCAGGAGCTGATATATGAAACATTGGTTACTGTATGAAGTTAACCAAGAATAATAATTTCTTAGTCAAGAAAAATAAAGAAAATTTACCAGATCTTTAAAAAAGTTTTTTTGGAAACAGAGTCTCACTCTGTTGCCCAGGCTAGTGTGTGCGGCACCAAGCCTAGCTCACAGCAAACTCAAAATCCTGGCTCAAGCGATTTTCCTGCCTCAGCCTCCTGTAGCTGGGAATACAGCAACTGCCACATGCCCGCCTAATTTTTTCCTGTTTTAATTTGAGACGGGGTCTTGCTATTGTTCCTTTAAAAAACTTTCTTTGGAAACAAAGTCTCACTCTGTTGCCCAGGCTAGTGTGTGCGGCACCAAGCCCAGCTCACAGCAAACTCAAAATCCTGGCTCAAGTGATTCTCCTGCCTCAGCCTCCTGTAGCTGGGAATACAGGACCTGCCACATGCCCGGCTAATTTTTTCCTATTTTAATTTGAGACAGGGTCTCACTATTGTTCAGCCTAATCTCAAACTCCTGAGCTCAAGGGATCCAAGCACCCCGGCTTCCCAGAGTGCTGGGATTACAGGACTGAGCCTCTATGCTTGGTCTTTTTTTGTTGTTGTTGTTGTTGTTGTTGTTGTTTGTTTAAGAATGAGCACCATGAAATATCTCTGTCTTGGAATCTGGGAAGAAAGGCTCTTTTAGAGGAATAGAGAAACATACTGTCTGAAGTTCTGGATAGACTAGCCTGGGGCCTAAGAAATACTATTGCCTGCGTCACCTGCAGGCTGAACTGAAAGTGTGAGGATAGGTCATTTCCTAACCATGAACCAAGGTTAAGAATAATGCAACTTGTGTTGCTGTTAGTTGTGTGGACTCACAACAATTCTCTAGCTGATGCCTGAACTACAAAATCACAGTGCAAAATACTTGGCCTCTTTGTGTGTTGGAGAAACCCATTAGAGAGATCACTTCCATACTTTCGCAGTAACAGTAGTTCAGCAGGTACTTTAACCACTTCTTATGCAGACAGCTCTGTATATTAATATGTAGCCTCAGACTTGTTCCTGAGATTTTATAAACAGCTGTACAGATGCCTGCAGCATCTTTAATTCAAGCTCAATATCTCTAAAAGCAAATTCATCAACCTTTCTGCCAAACTATCCTGCCTTCTGAACTTTCCTATTTTCAGAATGCATTGAATATTTAAAACATATTTTGCCTTTTTTTCTCCTAATTCCAAAGCAAACATGTGAGGGGTCATGTATGGCAGAGGTTTTTATTTGCAAGCCTAATATCCCTGCTTTTGTTTGAGGCAGCCATGTGTCCAACCTGACAAAGATGGGATTTGCTATGCTTTCTTGCAGATGTGTTGTCCCTAGACTGAAGTGTTAGAAAATAAGTTGCAAAATACATTTTTTGAATGATTCTAGTTGAAAAATTCCTTAAAGAATGAGAAATAGTTGCTAGTTTACTTGGCATTTGAATTTTGCCTTTTCCTTTTCTCTTACATGGGACACAAACCCCATGGAAGGCGATCCAGATACCAGTCTGTAAATAGATGGTGGCAAGTGCTTGAAAAAAGAAGCCAAGGCCCCTAATGACGTTATATTGCCAAATAACAGTCCTGGAGCACAGCTCTGTATTTCCCCTTAGTAAGTCATTAGTTTTGGCTGGGTGCCTGTAGCTCAGAGGTTAGGGCGACAGCCACGTACACTGGGGCTGGTGGGTTTAAACCCAGCCGGGCCTGCTAAATAAACAAACAAACAAAACAGCCAGGCATGTCGCAGATGCCTGTAGCTACAAGGAAGGCTGAGGCAAGAGAATTGCTAGAGCCCAAGAGTTTGAGGTTGCTGTGAGCTGTGACACCACTGCACTCTACCAAGGGCGACATAGTGAGACTCTGTCTCAAAACAAAACAAAAGTAAGTCATTAGTGTTAAGCTTTGTTTCTATAAGTACTAGCTGGGCACAATTTCTAACTATATGCAAGCAGGTATTATTATTGTTGTATTTCAGTAATAGAGTCAAGGCTGGGAGTTGGGGCATGACTGAGTACTGTCTGAGCCATCTTTCCAGCATATCGCATTGGCTGTAAATAAACTTTGAGCTCCGCCACCTGCAATACTGTGATCCGGCTTCTTTTCATTCTCCCCTCCGCTGTCCTATGTAAACTACAAGCCAATCAAACTGATGTATTCATCGATAAATGAAAATATGCATGTGCCCGTTTCCCCATTTCTATGCCTTTCCTCATGTTGGTCATTCTGTCCGCCTATATTTCTTCCTTTCCAATTATTTTAGTCCTTCCATTCCTTGAAAAAAAAAAAAAATTAGAATTGCAGCAGCAAGCTTTTCCAATTATATCAGGTGTCATACCTTCCTAAGCAAGCTTGAAGTATGTGTGACACCCTGAGTTGCCCAGTGCTTTTTGTACTACACACCAGGAACCACAGACTGAGAATTAAAAGACAAATGTCTGTAGCTGTAGCCCTGCCACTCACCTGCTGCACTAATTGGGGCTTTTCATTCCCCATTTGTTCTCTCTGCTTCTTCATCTGCAACATAAGAAAGTTTTACCAGATGATTTTTCATTTCCAGACTTAACCTTGGAGTTTTTAAATGAGTTTTCATGTAACATCTCTTCCTCAGCTAGTTAGAGCGCTGGGACTGCACTTTCCTAGCTGTGTATCTGCAGTGTTCTATGTGTATGTTACAAAGTGAATTCCCTAAAAAATGTTGGATATCATCACTGCTGCTATTTGATAAGCTACGGGGATCAATTCAAATGCTTTTCTTCATATTTACAGGTAGAATTTTTATCACCAGCTTTTAATTTACATATCAGTATTTACAAATGGAATGTGCAGGTGAGTTAGATTAACACAAGTGTATCATCAGTGCTCCAAAAATAGTAAAAGACAATGTAATAAATAAATGTGAACAATTTAAACTGTAAAAATACATGAATTATTTGAATTCAAATCATAATCTATTATGAAATTTGTGGGCTTATGTGTGCATATCTGTATGTGCATGCATGTGAGTGTGCATATGTGTGCATGTGTGAGTGAATTTTGTGTGTGAGTGTGCATGAATGTGTGCATGTATGTGAGTGTGCATGCGTTTGAGGGTGGATATGTGTGCATGTATGTGAGTGTGCATATGTGTGAGTGTGTGTGCATGTGCATGTGTGTGAGTGTGTGTGCGTGTGAGTGTGGATATGTGTGCATGTATGTCAGTGTGTATGCATATGCATGAATGTGTGTATGTGTGTGAGTGTGTACATGTATGTGTGCATATTGCTGTAAGGATTGCACAGGTTTGATACAGACCTCATTAAAGTCCTTGTACCATATTTGCTAACTGTGTAGCCGGGGACATGTTTATTTAAACTTAGGAAAAGTGATGGTTTGTTTTACAGGGACTAATGAGGAGTTACTTCAGAATAAACCATTGCGTTCTGTCCTTAATGAGAGCAGGTACTCTGTGTGCGTCCTTATCCTCTCTCCTCTTCTGATGATGGTAACTCAACTTTCCTTTGAGGATTTAAACCTTCCCATTCTCATGCGATCTGGATAGTAACCACAATCAAGATGCCCAGAATGCTCTGGATAAGAGATTGTCACATATATCAAGAGAGGCAAAAAAAACTTTAAGAAATGGCAACTACAGCGCCACAAGGGAAGAAGGGAATTGGAGGTGATTCACCCCATTCTTCCCCTCCTGCAGGGACTCACACATGTACAGGAATCTTACTCCTTCTTTTCTGAAGACCGGCTGTTCGACTTTTCCTTTAATTCTGTTAGTTATACCTGTTTATTTTAATAAATTTCTTTATTCAGTTAATTGTGAACAATTTTTGTTGATTGCAATTAATATTAAGAGAACAATACAGGAAAAATGAGTATTAGCTCCCTAATCTTTCAACCCAATGTGTAATTTTCGATGATTTATACCAAAAAAGATTGTGAATTTTTGAATTCCTAATTAAGTTTATTTTCAATATGCAACCTGGAAAATTGGAAACTATGGAAAATACTATGAGGGAAAAATAAGGAAAAATTAAATTGTCAACAAATTGTCTTTACCTAGAGTCTTCCAAAAAGCCCACTCAGAGGTCTTTGCTGAGAGTAGGGTTTCAATTCTAGACCAATATAATGACATATGGAAGGTGGCTAAGTGGCTTAAATAAATTAGACATTTCCTATTTAACGTTTCTTGAAATTATCTCTAAATAGTAAGTACAAGAGCCTAAAAAAAACAAATTTTATGTTTTCACCATACCTAAATCTTTTTTTTTTTTCATTTTTAATGGTTAATATGAGCAGAATTTTAGAATAGAGTACTTCTCACAAAATTGATTTCTGCTACTTTTTAACTTAGTTTTATTGCTAACAGTGTTTTTTTTTTTTTGTATGTTACTGGCTAAGTTTACAATAAAATCAGATATTCACAAATAATTCAAATTGAATATGTACAAATACATTTAAGTATACTGGCAACTTAAAAAGTACACACCAAATTATCCAAATACCCCAAATTTGTCCATACTAGTCACATTTCACAATGTAATTTCTGATTCTAATATCACTGTTATCTGAAGACATATAATACTAAAAGCCAATGAGCCCACAGATAAATATTATCCCAGAATCCTTGTACATAAATATAAACATACTTCTGACTTGTTAGAGATGCTGAAAATGGCGCTTATTAATTTTTATTCACTCATCTTCATATCTGATCTTATTCGTAACATCATCATGTTTCAACTCTTGACTATGTTTAGCATAGGGGATTTGGGCTTGCTGTGCTGCCTACAGAAATGAATGTTCTGATTTCATTATTTAGCACACTAGACTCTTAGGGTATAACTAAATAAAACATAAACACACTTTGCATAATTGTTTTACCTTGTCCAAACCCTACCGTCCTCAACGCCCCACTTACGCTGTCACTCCTTCAAATGCAGCCTCGTGGCCGGTTAACTCTGAGTGCTTTTTAGTTAGCTCACAATTTGCCATGTTCCAGACAGTGCTGGCAGCTTCCCTCCCTCACATTGTTTAACTTCTGTGGGACCTTCTTCCTTTATCCAGATTCTAAGTTCCATGAGGTCAGATAAAATGTTTTATTTATCTTTGCTTTCCTATCAGCATTTCCCTTGGAGTCTTGCACAAAGCAAGTTCTTCATAAATGTATGTCGAGCCATTGATTAGTCTGCCAGTGCTGACATGAGATGAGTCTAGCATCCTCTAGACTTGGGGCTGCGCCTGCAGTTTTTACTCTCTTGGATGAGAAACACACAAGGGAAGTTGAAAAGATAAAGCCTCATATTTAGTATTCAGGGCCAAAAGGTACATGAGATCGTAAACAATTCATTAAAAAAAATAACAGGGCAGAAAAGTGTTTTTCCTCCATTACCCACTTTGGCTTTACAAAAAAAAACCCTTTTTGTTATTGCTTCCAACCATGTAATCTCAAAAATCATCTATTTCCCACCTGTGGCTTTGATTGCAGTTTTAGTTTCAATATGAGAGAGAAGAGCAAAGTGGACATAAAATGGGGACCAAGTACCAAGGGGACATAACACTGATAGTAACGCTACATTCTGGGCGGTCGGGGGCGCCCCTTGTTTAATGTTTACATGGACATCTATTACACTTGTAAACAATCAAAAAGGCCATGTTCTAATGGGGGTGTTGCTGCCTCATCTCCTTTGAAGGAAAGGGCCAGTGCCTACACAAGAGTTATAGACAGTCTTTGGTTGTACTTTAGTAGACTGGGTAGAAACTAAAAAGTTCTGTGCAAAGTAGGGATCATGTGGGAAGAGAACAAAAAAAGAAGAAAAACAAACAAATCCTGAATGTTCTCTCTTATAATTGGGAGCCAAGCTAAGGGTTTGCATAATGGACTCTTAAGGAACTCTGTAATGGACTCTTAATGGACTCTGGCAATTCAGAAAGGGGAGGGTGAGCAGGGGTGCAGGGAGAAAGATCACCCATCAGGTACAACATACACTGCTCAGGTGATGGGTCTGTAAAAAGTCTAGACTTCCGCACTAAGCAATTCAGCCATGTAACAACAACACAAATAAATACATATATTAAATAAATAAATAAATAAATAAAACACATACTAAATATATAAATAAACTTTTCCTGACAGCCCCAGTTCTTTGGATAAAATGAAAACAGGTAAAATTATGATGCCAACCAGCTATTCTTCCACTGATAAAGGGAGCAGAGATCTTAACCTCCAAATTCAGGAGTTTGATCTTGAACCTATTCTATCCCTGTGCTTCAGAGAATAGCCCTAGAGCTCCCTTCATCCCCCTTTGACTGAAGACACTGTCCTCTTGGGCCTTCTCTTCCTCCTTTTCCATCAAATTATTATATAATACTTTGTTTTCCAAGAAAAATATAAACAAGTAAAATATTTTCTCTGAAAGGTTTCAATGGAATGACACGCAAGAAATAACAACAAGATAAAACTATCAGTGCAGTCAATGAAACTTCTCTCAATTCCCTCATTGTATTTTACTCATGTTTAGACAAGAGGTCCTGCTATGTTGCCCACACTAGCAGCAGCTCTGCACAGGTGTGACCATCACACGCTTTGGTCTGGACTTCCTGGTATCAAGTGCTGCTCCTGCCTCAGCCTCCTGAGTGGCTGGAATACAGGTGTGCGCTGCATGCAGCTCCTCCTTCACTTTAGAACTAAATTATAATATATTTTAAGATGTCTCTGTCTTTCTTCCTATCTCCACCATCATGAAAATATGTCTTTTTTCCTACTAAATTATTTTAGCGTAGTTGAATTATCCTAAGTAGCTCATCTATGCCTACAATTGTGCCAACGTTGATTGTTCATGGGGGTAGAAGACTATTTTACTGAGAGATGGAATGCCGTAACAAAACCTAATTCAAGGTTGCGTGAGGTGGTGAGACTGGATAGGAGCGGCTGAGCTCTAGTAAAGGAACATTTTTTATAATAAAGGTTGAGTTATTACAAGGGAGAAGGGGAGGCTGATTCTACCTGGCACATTTGTGGTTTGCAGATATTCCAGTCTACAGAAAAGCATAAACTTAGACATGGTTTGTTATCACCACATTAGAAATAGCATAGTTAGCCCCATATATCCTAAAACGTTTTTGTATAGAGATAGGAAAATAATAAGTATGGTTGCATTTTAAAATAAACATTATTCTATAACATTTCTTTATTAGGTTCTTTTAATTTTAGGAAAACAAAAAGAAAAGGAAAGCACAGCTGAACTATATGTATAATTATTTTTAAACATTAAAGTTTTAAATGTTTATGCATATGTAGGGTGGTCAAATTTTAAATTGCACATGAACTTTATGGTCACCCTATAGATAGAAGAAATCTATTTATTACTTTATGAAGAATGGAACATTACTAAATTTTCTTAATTAAGAATGATTGTCCATCCATGTAAACATGAAAGAGGTAAAGTCTCCATCTTTCTTTAAGGCTGCATAATACACCATGGTATACATGTACCACAGTTTGCTAGTCCATTAGCATTTTTGCTTTTGATAAGGACAAAGCTCTCAGTTCAAGTAATATGCCATAATTCATGGCATTTACTGGGCAGCCACAGTCTGTGCACCACTACCAACAAGGCTTATGGCTACAGGAATGGGAAAGGAATTTTTTCTACATCCAAGAAATTCTTTTAAACAAAATCACACAAAAAAAATTCATCCTAGAATGAACAGACTATGTCTGTTGTTCCATTAAGAAATATTGAGGAGAAATCATTTTTAAGGTAAAAACAAGAATATAGACTTACCATTTCTTCTTTCATGTCAGGATAGAAGCATAACATATTAAGGTTGCTTCACTTTGAGAACAGAGTGCATCCAAGAGAAATCAAAGTCCTAAGAAGTGCCCTTCCTAAAATTGAGATCAGCACAGATGACATGATGAAGTTTTGATTTTGTTATAGGATAATTTTTGTTTGTTGTTTCCTGGAAGAATAAACCATATTTTGAGATATTCATAAAACTTCTCAGCTGGGCACAGTTGCACATACCTGTAATCCCTGCTCTTTGGGAGGTGAAAGTGGGATAACTGGCTAAGGCCAGGAATTCCTCATCAGCCTGAGGAACATAGCAACATCCTGTCTCTATTAAAAAAAAAAAATTAAAAATCAGCTCAGCATGGTTGCACATGCCTATAATCCTAGCTAGTCTAGAGGTTGAGGCAAGAGGATCACCTGAACCCAGGAATTGGCGGTTACAGTGAGTTATGACCTTGCCACTGAATTCCAGCCTGGGTGCCAGAGAGAAACCCTGTCTCTAAAACAAAACAAAACAAAACAAAACAAAACAAATTTCTCACCTTACGAAACTTAAAGTCATAATACCAAATACAATTTTTAAAAGTCATAGTTACCTTTAACCATGCACTAAATAAACAAATTTCATTTTGATCATCTCATTTGATGTGTCCCAAATTTTGAATTATTTGGGTCAAGTGATAGTTTCCTGGTTTACAAAGATAAATAAGCTCTGCAGACTTTAATGTCAGTATTCTGCCACAGGAGGCCAGTGGGGCGTGTTGGCCTCTGCTGTGTGACAATGTTTTCTTCATCTCTAAAGTAACTATATAAAGTTGGTAAATTCATTAGAACACCATGGTATACAAAGGCGAAATATGTTTCAATCCTATAACTGGACGTTATAATAAGACAAAAGAAATGAAAAAAAAGTGAAGTGTTGAGTGGGTGTCTTCCTTTAGACTTAGATATCTGATTGATCCCCAAAGCTGGGGAAAATAGGCCATAAGTATCCCACCCAAAAGTTTTACTAACAAGCGGCCAAATAGTCTTTTGGTCCCGGATCTCACCAAGCCCTGGAGCCTAAATCAGAAGTAAGTCTTAGAGGGAGAATACCGTGTTTTTTCACACGCTAGCCGGGGAGGAGAGATTAGAACTGTTCATGAGGCTAGGGAGGATCTACAAGTGGAGGCGTCTAATACCTCACCCCCCAGCCAGAGGCTACAACAGTGAAAATTCCCAACCCCACAAAGGGTGGCAAAAACAAGACTTGGGAAAACTTGCCATACTCCCCTAGAGTTTGAACCCCAAATGTTAGAGCAACATGAGAAGATAGTAGGAACTATGTGTCCTACTAGAATGTGGGGTGTCAAGGTGCATGACTTTCCTATAGGCTGAGAGGGCCCTGTAAGAGGTAACCATTCTTAAGCCATTGAGTCCAAGATGTCAGCCAGAGGACACATGGCCTATGTTACAAACTCTGCAGTATAGTATTCCCCTGCTGGAGCCTCCAAAGAACCTCCACCATCTTTCACCAAGCATTAGAACCTGCCTGAGAAGGTAGGGAGACCCAGAAGCGTTAGAGGGAAGAAAAATCTGTAAAACCAAAGATAAGTGTAAAAAAGGAGCAGCCCCTCTTCACTGCAATTGCCAAGCAACAGATGAATTCTGAGCTGGGTGAGCAGGGATGGAAAATGTTTGAGCTGGATGTCAGACTAAAATTTTAAATTGAATCAAACCGGACTTTCCACTTTCCACTTTTCTATACCCCACATCTGAGTATAGGCTCAGAGCCTGTAGCTCAGTGGCTAGGGCTCTAGCCACATACCCCAGGGCTGGTGGGTTCAAACCTAGCCTGGGCCTGCCAAACAACAATGAGAACTACAACAACAACAAATAGCCGAGCATTGTGGCAGGTGCCTGTAGTCCCAGCTACATGGGAGGCTGAGGCAAGAGAATCGTTTAAGCCCAAGAGTTTGAAGTTGCTGTGAGCTGTGACGCTACGGCACTCTACCAAGGGCTACATAGTGAGACTCTGTCTAAAAAAAAAAAAAAAAAACAAAAACACCTGAATATAAGGAAAACATTGTGAAGTTTTCCACATGCCAACAGGCAGGAAAGAGAAATTGAACACATGTATGAACTGAAGGAAATAGATCAAGAAACTAGTTATAGTAAACTGGTTATAAAAGCATAAATAAGTCTTTTTATGTTGAACTCCCTTATGAGAACTTTGCCTGTGTGCTACAAGGTAACATTTCTGGTAACATAAGGGAAGCTATCTTAAATGGGAAAAGAATATATTTTAATAGTAAACTCTCAATGTTCTTGAGGATAAAGAGCAGAGATCAGGTTGTGGGCCACAGAGCTTGACATATGAACCATATAATTTCAAACTCTTATATAAATACCTATATACTCGAGTATAAGCCGAGTTTTTTCAGCACAAAAATTGTGCCGAAAAACCCGAACTCAGCACAAATTTTGTGCCGAAAAAACTCGGCTTATACTCGAGTATATAGGTAGGTATAAAGACCTCACTACACCTGACACAATTTCTTTTAGGTCTTTTTTAGGTCAACATTAAAAGAAGCTGGCCACATACCAAGCCACAGACAAAATATCAACAAATTCCAAAAACATGAAAGCAGTATTCACTGACCATATTGTAATACAATTATAATTAAAAAGATAAAAATATATTATTTATTTAAAATATTTAAAAAGCATAGTTCTAAAAACTCAACGGATGAAAGAAATACTAGACATCAGTTTCTGGTCTGGTATACAAGGAGCTTAGAAGTCATCCCTCTATTCTATAAATAAGTAAAAATCTGAACAAACTAAAAATAGACAATGCTTCTTAATCTGCCAGAGAAGTGAGGTTGCAGGGCAAACCACTGCTCCCAAAATTGGAGAGAGAGGTGGATACAGGCAATCACAATTTACCTGAGCAGAAACCAGCCTTCTACAACCTAGCTGAAATCTCTGTGGGAGCCAGCAAGGGATAGGAAAACCTGGACTATAATTGATAAATTATTAGAGGATCACTGTGGACAAGTCTGAGAATTAAAAATTTCAATGGGAGGGAGGTGCTTGTGCCTCAAAGGGTAGGGCACCGGCCCCATATGCTGGAGGTGGCAGGTTCAAACCCAGCTCTGGCCAAAAAAAAAAAAAAAAAAAAAAATTCAATGGGGCTCAGTCTTAGGGGGTCATCAACCCTTTGTAAGTTTGCCTCCAGGAGCACTACAAGTTCTCACAGTGAAGACTGGAGAAAAATCCCCTCATATTTCCTGCAAGAAAGGGGGAAAGTAACCATTTTAAATATAGTAGAGATTCTGTTCTTCTTTTCTACTTTTTCTTCTTCTTTTTTTTTTTTGAAATGAATATTTTTGGACTTCATTTTACAGCTATTTGTGTTTAACACATGTGTAAAATTTTTTTCAGTAATAATTTTCTTCAGGGCGGCGCCTATGGCTCAGTGAGTAGGGCGTCGGCCCCATATACCGAGGATGGCAGGTTCAAACCCAGCTCAGGCCAAATTGCAACAAAAAAATAGCCAGGCGTTATGGCAGGCACCTGTAATCCCAGCTACTCAGGAAGCTGAGGCAAGAGAATCGCCTAAGTTCAAGAACTGGAGGTTGCTGTGAGCTGTGATGCCACACCATTCTTCCTAGGGCGACAAAGTAAAACTGTCTCTAAAAAAAAAAAACATTTTCTTCAAATATGGGGTGGGCATATTACTTCAGGTTGCTCTGGTTTATACAAGGTTTATCTAATTTTGTTCTTAACCGCATACTTACAAGTCTTCATTTGTGTTAGATACCATAAAAAACACAAGCTTTATTAACATTCAGTAAATGACATTTAAATAGCTTTTTCTCTCTCTCTCCCCTCAATAAATTTTAAAATATATTATTATCATAACCTAATAGTGTCTTTGTCTTCCCTGCAGTGGATTTCCAATCAAAAATTTCCCTTTATTTTAATACTTTAGAGAATTTTCATCTTTTTTTTTTTTTTTTTTTTTTTTGAGACAGAGTATCACTTTCGTAGAGTGCTGTTATGTCACAGCTCACAGCAACCTCTAACTCTTAGGCTTAGGCAATTCTCTTGCCTCAAACTCCCAAGTAGCTAGGTCTGCAGGTGCCCACGACAACGCCTGGCAATTTTTTGTGGCAGTTGTCACTGCTGTTTCAGCTGCCTGGGGCCAGGTTCTATCCGGCCACCCTCGGTATATGGGGCCTGCGCTCTACCCACTGAGCCACGGGCACTGTCGATCTAGGGTATTTTCAAATGTTGGAATGTTTGGCTATAATGCCCCAAGATTTGTTCTCCCTGCAAAACTCTTTTGGTCAGGCCTGTTTTCTGGGAAAGCTACTTGAGGTCCTTGGCACCTGGGTTGTGGTTGATGGGAAAGTAAGATTTTGTGGTCCAAAGCTGGTGGTGCTTGAAGGAGGTTGGCATGCATCTGGTCTTCGGAGAGAGTGGAGAAGGCTGCTGGTCTTGGTCCAAGTGATCTGCCTCATTTTCATTACAACGTGAGTTGTAATTGATGATATCCACTCCCAGGGCTGATATCATTCCGTTCTTCTTAGCAAGGTCTACCCTCCAAAGAAACTGTTCCAAAGCTGAAACCAATTGAGGTTTTATCAGCGCATAACCAACTTGGTGAGGGAAAGTAAAGTACCCAACTCTAGCCCTGATAGACATTCTGTCCCACCTAAGGGGTAAAAAAACTGAGAAGCACTGTCAAGTTCACAACCCAAGAGAAGGGGCTCACTAAGAGACTAAAACCTAATTATAAGGCAACATGTTTCCCTTCCCTTCCCCCGACATACCTTCTCAACACATACTGCTAAAGGCCTATTTATTGCAGTTCTTTTCAACCAGGACATCATGTACGGCTTTCAACAAAAAATTGTGAGGTAAGAGACACAATTTGAAATGACAGAGCAAGTGTCAGAACCAGACTCAGATATGGCAGCGATTCTGGACTTATTAGGGTAGGAATTTAAAATAACTATGATAAATGTGTTAAGGACTCTAATGGAAAATGTCAACACCATACAAGAGCAGATGTTTAATGTAAGCAGAGACAAGGAAATTCTAAGAATGAATCAAAAAGAAATACTAGAGATGAAAAGCGTTGTAAGAGAAATAAAGAATGCTTTCGATTGGCTCATTAGTAGATGGGAGATGGCTAAAGAAAAGAATCTACGAGTTTTAGAATTTGTCAACAGAAACTTCTAAACATATATCACATAAAAACCTGCTTAGGAATGTTTGTAGCAGCGTTAGTCATAATTGCTTAAAATTTGGAAGCAACCAAGATGTGTGAACGCATAAATAAACAGTGGTACATCCAGACAGTAGAATATGACATATGTGTTCAGTACTAAAAAGAAATGAGCTATCAAACCATGAATGGCATAGAGGAAACTTAAATGAATATTACCGCGTGGAAGAAGCTGATATGAAATAGCTACATTCTGTGTGATTCTAACTATATGGCACTCTGGAAAGGCAAACTGATGAACACGGTAAAAAGACTGGTGGTTATTAGGTACTGGGGGAAGGGAGGGATGAGCAGGCTGAGCACAGAGGATTTTTAGGACAGTACAGTTATTCCCTATGATACTACAATGAAGGATACAGGACCAAACCCACAGGATATACAACATCAAGGATCTACGACCCTTTTGTAAAGTCTGGACTCTGCGTGATAGTAACGTGTCAGTGTAGGTGCATCAATTGTGACAAACGTGCCACTGCGGTAAAGATGCTAATTAGGGAGCAGAGGATGGTGTGTGTATGTGCTGGAGCAAGGTGTGTACTGGAACTCTGTACTTCCCACTCAGTTTTGCTGTGAACCTAAAACTGGTCCGAAATAGTATAAAGTCTATTTTTTTTTTTTTTTTGAGACAGAGTCTCACTTTGTCACCCCCAGTAGAGGGCTGTGGCATCACAGCTCACAGCAACCTCAAACTCTTGGGCTTAAGTGATTCTCTTGCCTTAGCCTCCCAAGTAGCTGGGACTACAGGTGCCCACCACAACACCAGGCTATTTTTTTTTTTTTTTGGTTGTAGTTGTCATTGTTTGGCAGGCCCAGGCTGGATTCGAACCCACCAGCTCCGGTGTATATGGCTGGCACCCTAGCTGCTGAACTACAGGCGCCAAGCTGAAAAGTCTATTTTTTTTTTAATGAGCAAAAGATTTGAATAGACATTTCCACAAAAAAAAAAAAAAAAAAAGATACATAAATGGCTAGCCAGACCATGATACTCAACATCACTAGTTATTAGGTGTCTCAGTCCATGGGGGCTGCTACAACAAAATACCATGCACTGGGTCACTTATAGACAACACAAATGTATTTCTCACAATTCTGGCAGGTTCAGTGTGTGGTTAAGGCCCACTTTCTTGTTCATAGATGGCACCTTCTTACCATGGCCTCTCATGGCAGAAGGTTCTCAGGAACACTCTCAGACCTCCTCCGTAAGGCCATTCATCCCTCTTCTCTCATGACCTAATCATATCCCAAAGGCCTCACCACCCTCTAATACCATTACCTTTGGGGGAGGGTAGGATTTCAACATATGAATGTTAGGGAGATGCAAATATTCAGACCACATCATTAGGGAAATGTAAATCAAACCCAAAATATAATGTGCTATTTCACACCCACTGGGAAGGCAATAAAAAATATGGCCGGGTCTGGTGGCTCACTCCTGTAATCCTCACACTTGGGAGGCTGAGGTGGGTGGATTGCCTGAGCTCACAGGCTCGAGACCAGCCTGAGCCAGAGAGAGACCTCGTCTCTAAAAATAGCCAGTGTTTTGGGGGGTACCGGTAGTCCCAGCTGCTACGGATGCTGAGGCAAGAGAATCACTTGGACCCAAGAGTTTGAGGTTGCTCTGAGCTATGACTCCAGGGCACTCTACTGAGGGCAACAAAGTGAGGCTCTGTCTCAAAAAAAAAAAAAAATCTGAACAATTACAAGTGTTAGTGATGCTGTAGAGAAATTGCAATCCTTGCACATTGCTGTGGAAAAGAGTTTGGTGGTTCCTCCAATACTTCCAATCCTAGAGAGGTTCACAAAAAAAGTAGTGCACAGATCTTCATAGCAGCATTATTCACAATAGCCAAGAAGTAGAAACAGCCCAAATGTTGAATGTATAAACACAATGTGATATACATATATATACACATGTGATATACACTGCACACAATGTAACGTTACTCAGCCATAAAAAGGAACAGAAACCCATACAACATACCGTATGGTTCCATTTGGAGGAATTGTGTGGGATGACCAAATCCATACAGGTGGAAAAGAGGTGAGTACTTGCCAGTGGTTGGGTAGGGCAAGAGCAGAGAATGACTACTAATAGATACGGTGTTTTTAAGATGTTGAAAATGTTTTAGAAAAAGACAGTGCAGATGGTTACTCAACCTCATGATTGTACTAAAACACACTGAATTGTACACTTTAAAATGCCAAATTTCATATTACCAGAATTATATTTCAATTTGAGGAAAAATTTTAAGATACAAGTGAGGTATATTTCAGGAATTCCTACATGTCTTAAAATAAATTCATTTCCCCCCACACTTTATTGATAGTTTAGCTGAGTATAATTCTAGGTGCAAAGGAATTTTCCCTTAAAAGCAGAATTTTGAAGGTTTTGGCTCCATCTCTTCTGACTTTCACTGTTTCTGAAGAGAAGATATCTCATATTTTCCTTCCTTCCTTCCTTCCTTCCTTCCTTCCTTCCTTCCTTCCTTCCTTCCTTCCTTCCCTCCCTCCTTCTTTCTTTTCTTGTCTTTTGCAGAAGGAAAAGGAGGAAGAAGACGAGAAGGGAGAATGAAGAACTGGAATTTCTTTTTTTTTTTTTTTTTGACACAGTTAAACTATGTCATTTTTGGTAGAGTGCTGTGGCGTCACAGCTCACAGCAACCTCAAATTCTTGGGCTCAAGCGATTCTCTTGCCTCAGCGTCGTGAGTAGCTGGGACTACAGGAGCCTGCCACAATGCCTGGCTATTTGTATAGAGGGGAGGGAGGGGTCTTGCTTTGGCTCAGGCTGGTCTGGAACCTGTGAGCTTAGGCAATCCACCTGCCCGGGCTTCCACAGTGCTAAGATTATAGGCATGAGCTACTGTGCCTGGCCTCTATCTTTGTTTTTCTGAATCTCACAGTTATGATTCTAACAGTGTTTGTTGGAAAGGAAATAGGTGATCTTTTTCAACATGAAGATTGCATCTCCATCCAACTTCTGAAAATATTTTTCTTTTAATTTTTATTGAGGTATAGTTTATATATGTTCAAATGCACACATAAGTGTATGATTTGATGAATTTAAAATGTATGCATGAATACTGTGTAGCTACCATTTCAGTCAAGATATACCAACCCAGGAAATTTATTATACTGTTTTCTCAGCTTTATTCCAGGAGATGATTTTTCCCTTTTTGGCTTTCTCAGAAATCATTTTATATATTCGCTTTTGTGTCTGACTTCTCTTACTGTGGATAGCATTTGTGAGATTCTTCTGTGTGTTTACAAGTACCAGGAATCTGTTCCTTTTCATAACAAACTGAGAAGCTTCAGCTTCATTCCTTCTTTCTTCTTGAACCCTAAAATACTCTAGGTCCAATCAGGAAAGAGAATAATACAATAAGTTAAATAGGAGAAACTTAATATAAAGAATGATTAACTATGGCCTGGGTACAGTGGCTCACACCTATAATCCTAGCACTCTAGGAGGCTGAGGCAGGTGGACTGTTTAAGCTCAGGGTTTCGAGACCAACCTGAGCAAGAGTGAGACTCAGACTTTACTAAAAATAGGATGAAATAGGTTTGGGTGGAGGGAGGGTAATGGGTCGGGCTACATCTATGGTGCATATTTTTATCTATTAAAAAAAAAAAAATAGGAAGAAATTAGCTGGCCGTCATGATGGGCACCTGGAGTCCCATCCGAGGGAGGCTGAGGCAAGGGGATCGCTCAAACTCAGGAGTTTGAGGGGGCTGTGAACCTCAAACCATTGTACTCTACCAGGGTGACAGAGTGAGACTCTGTCTCAAAAAAATAAATAAATAAAGAATGAATGATTAACTACGATAAAAGAAAAATTATATGACATAAGGGAACACTATTTGGTAATCTATAGCTGAGGGAGAATATCCAAGGAAAAATAAGCTTGGAAGGAGTTTGGATCTTACTGGAAAAGGTATTGTTCAGTCTACTGGATAGCAGAGAATTTTGCTAAATTGGCTAGGACCAAGCTAGTCCAGAGTTGCTGTGCAAGAAACAGGCCACCCTCTAGAGCAGTGACTAGGGTGCCACGAGAGGATCTTAGGGGTGCCGTGAAAATATTTGAAGATCATTAATTAAATTACTTTCAAAAGAGGTTCAAAGTACAGTAAGTATATTCTTTTTTTTTTTTTTTTTAACTCTTTCTTTTTTGATCAGCATAATTTAAGTGTCCCAGAAGAGTAACTATAGGTTCAAGCATGCCGTGAGATTAAAAAGGTTGAAAAACACTGGTGATTAGCAACTGGTAAGGTAGGCCTGCAGTAGCTGTCCAGTAATTCATGGAGTGGAAGGCCTGTGGAGCATTTAGGCAGCTGAGGAACTTGCAGAGGGAGTGGCAGTTCTGTGAGGATCCATGGGCCACGAGTGAGCTAGGCACTGGTTGTGCAGAATCTTGTAGAAGGGACAATGGTAGGTGTGTGACTCTCCAGGCCACAGCCAGTTCTGTGCAGGCCCTGAAGGAGCTAGGTTTCCTTGTCAATAGGGGTGTAAAAAGGTAATCATCATGCCGAGGCTGCAAGGTCAAAGATGGATTGCATTCTGAGCCTGTGGATATTTACTGGTTGTCTTCACACCCACACCAGCCATTCCTCAGCCCACACAAGGAATAGCAGGAGAATCTCTTCAAGCTCCTACAATATCCCTCCAATGCCCTTTACTGAGAAAGCTTCTTATTGGACTTACTTTAAAGAAGAAATTCTTAAAATAATTCAGTTGTTTATCACAGAATGTATACAGTGCAAATGTTCCTCAACTTATGGTGGGGTTACATCTCATAAAACCATCATAAGTTGAAAATATCATAAGTCAAAAATACATTTAATAAAATAAAAAATAAATAAAATGCATTTAGTAGCTGGGCATGGAGGCTTATGCCTATAATCCTAGCACTTTGGGAGGCTGAGACGGGTGGATTTCTTGAGTGCAGGCATTCCAGACCAGCCTGAGCAACAGCGAGACCCCATCTATACAAAAACAAACAGACAAACAAAAAAAACTAGCTGGGCATTGTGGTGGGCACTTGTAGTCCCAGCTACTTGGGAGGCTAAAGCAAGAGGATCGCTTGAGATCCATGAGTTTGAGGTTGCTGTGAGCTATGATGCCTCAGCACCCTAACCAGGGTGACAGTTAGACTCCGTCTCAAAAACAACAACACCAAAAAGCATTTAGTACTTAACCTACTAAACATTATAGCTTAGACTAACCTACCTTAAATGTGATCTGAACACGTATAGTCGGGCAAAATCATCTAATAAATACTATACTGAAAGTGAAAAATAGAACAGATGTATAGGTGTTCAAAGTATGCTTCTCCTCAATGGGTATCATTTTTGCACCATCATAAAGTTGAAAAATTCTAAATCAAATCATCATAATTCAGGGACCAACTGCAGTTCTCTCTTATCTGAGATTTCTATTACCCATGGTCAACCATAGTTTGAAAACATTACACCTCTACTCTTGTGCATTGGGGCCATTATTAAGTAAAATGTTACTTGAACACAGCCCTGTGTTCAAGTGGTATGTGTATATGTGCTGCCAAAGCGAGCACAGCCCTGTGGTATGTGTACCATGACAGTCCCTCTGATAATCAAGACAGCTACTAAATGACTAAAGGTAATCTGGGCAGGAAGGTGGAGGATGGTGTGGGGTTTCATCACACTACTGAGAATGGTGTGCAACATAAAATTTAGGGATTGTTTATTTCTGGAATTTTTCAATTATGTCACAATGCCCACGTCATTCACTTCATTTTATCTCATCACATAGGCATTTTATCATCTCATATAATCACAAGAAGAACAGTAAGTACAGTACAATAATATATTTTGAGAGTCCCTAGTCATTTAACTCTTATTCATATATGATTATTCTATTTTATCATCATATATTATCATTAATATCTAACTATGCCTAATTTAGAAATTAAACTTTAATAGAGGTATGTATGTATAGGCTAAAGCATAGTGTATATAGAATCTGGTACTATTCATGGTTTCAGGTATCCACTGGGGGTCTTGGAATGTGTCCCCCAAGGATAATAAGGAATTAATGTATTGTAAGGTACATTTGGAGAACAGAAGCTGTAAAGTGAACTCCAGCTCCAATTAGACCTGTGTCAGATCAAGTAGTTTCTCTGTGTTTCTTAAACTTTTCTATTTTTCAACTTTTTGTACTACATTCAGAATTTCTACCTATATTTCATTTCTCTTAATTCTTTATTCAGCTAGATCTACGAGGCTATTAAACTTATCTTCTAAATTTCAATAGTATTTTTTTTATTTTAGTTTCTGGAAGTACTGATTTTGGCGTTTTTTTCAAAACTGATTGATCATTTTTATAGTCTCTTGCTCTTTATTCATATTTTAACACATTGTTGACTGGCAATTTTACGCAGAAGCTATCCCGTGTCATCAGCTATTATTCTGTAATTAAATATAAAAGTGAAACGAAGCTGATACCTCCTTTGTCTGGTACCATTGCTTCATCTAGGGATAACTCCTGCTTAGGTGTATACAAATATTGAAATTTTAGAATAAAGTAATCCAAAAGAGGCCTAATTTTATAAACTCGGCTTCACTCGATGTAGCTTGTGAATTATCACTAAGATGGAAAAATGTAAGGATTTGCTTGAATCTCAATCTGGTCATAGTTTTAGAAAATATTGGTATTTCAAGCAAAGGGTCCATTCACCAGAAATCCCTCCAATGTGATTTTGTTTGTTTGTTCCATTAATATCAATAAACCAAGAAACTGCTTTATATCATTAGTGGTAACTTTCGTCCATGGTAAAGTTTAAGCAAAGTTTTTATAAAATAATTTCATTTAGTGGTGGCATAAATTGGTTTGAGAAGCAACTAAATAAAAGAAATCATTATCAAAATGTAAATCCATCACTTCATTGATACTCTGTGGATCACTAAGTTCAACAGTTTACACCTGAAATATCTGTATAATCCTCCAAGGATGGTGTAATATCATTTTCAACCTACTCTTTTTCAAGCTCACTTTCACTATCAGATTCTATTACATTTTCTTTTTGCCATTTTGGTGGTCTGATATAAGATTCATAACTGTCTTCTGATAAACTATCATTTCCCAGATCACTACAAAATGTTTCAAAATCATGCAGACAATTAGATAAATTATCTGAATATCATTCATTGAAAAATTCTTCACTGTCACAGTCCATCATAGTTGAAATTTTTGTAATACTAGAATTGTGATAAAAATCCGAATATCTAGAAAAATAATTTTTATAACAAAGTGAACATGACTGAATATGATCAAGGAAGTTTCTACAATATCCTACATTATGCTGTGTTTTAAAAATTGCCATAGTTAGGTTCAGCGCCCGTAGCTCAGTGAGTAGGGCGCCACATATACTGAGGCTGGTTTGAACCCAGCCCGAGGCCTGCTAAACAACAACAACAACTGCAACAAAAAAATAGCTGGGTGTTGTGATGGGTGCTGGTAGTCCCAGCTACTTGGGAGGCTGAAGCAAGAGAATCGCTTAAGCCCAAGAATTTGAGGTGCTGTGAGTTGTGACGCCACAGCACTCTACCAAGGGTGACATAGTGAAACTCTGTCTCAAAAAAAAAAAAAAAAAATTGCAATAGTTAATGCGAGTGCAAACACACGTTAACTCATGTTCACTCCACATTTGGGCATGAAAACAAGAGTTAAATCATGACTGGAAACCAATTACTTAGACTCAAATCCTAACCTTTGCCATTAGATGAGTAACTTTGAACAAATCATTTAACCCTTTATCCCTCTGTTTCCTCATCTTTAAAGCAGAGACAATAATGTAAGCATATTGAGTTAATATATGTACTTTTTTGTTTGTTTGTTTTGATTTGGGTTTTTTTGTTCTGTTTTGTTTTTTGAGACAGAGTCTCACTTTGTCACCCTTGGTAGAGTTCCATGGCATCATAGCTCACAGCAACCTCAAACTCCTGGGCTCAAGGGATTCTCTTGCTTCAGCCTCCCTAGTAGCTGGGAGTACAGGCGCCCACCACAATGCCTGGCTATTTTTAGAAATGGGGTCTCACTCTGGTCTCCAACCTGTGAGCTCAGGCATTCCACCGACCTTGGCCTCCGAGAGTACTGGGATTACACGCATGAGCCACTGCGCCTGGCCTCAGAACAGCTCTTGACACCTAAAAAGTATTACATAAGTGTGTTTATTACTGTCTTTTGTGGCTGATACTTTTTATGGAGGTGAAATTCATAGAACATATAATTAATCATTTAAAAATGTATAATTCGGGGCGGCACCTGTGGCTCAGTGGGTAGGGCGCCAGCCCCATATACCGAGGGTGGCCAGTTTGCTGGCCAAACTGCAGCAAAAAAATGGCCAGGCATTGTCACAGGCAACTGTAGTCTCAGCTACTTGGGAGGCTGAGGCAAGAGAATTGCCTGAGCCCATGAGTTGGAGGTTGCTGTGAGCTGTGTGATGCTATGGCACTTTACTGAGGGCAATGGGGTGAGACTCTGTCTCTAAAAAAAAAAAAAAAAAAAAAAAAAGTATAATTCGGTGTCATTTAGGGTGTTCACAATGTTGCACTACCATCACCTCCATGTAGTTCCAAGACATTTCTCACCCTAAGTGAGACCACCTACTCAGACTAATCATCACTCCCCATTCTCATGTGCTCCTGGTCCGTGGCATACACCAATCTGCTTCTGTCTCTATCGATTTAACTATTCTGATATACACAAACATATAAATGAAATCCTACGATATGTGACCTTTAGTGTTTGGCTTCTTTCAGTTAGCATGGCATTTTCAAGGTGTATCCTTTTTATGGCTGAATAATAAGCTATTGTATGGAAATCCCTAATTCATCCATCCATTCATTCTTACATCCATGTTTTGGCTATTGTGACTAGTAGCTCTGGGAATATTCATTCACAATTTTTTTTTTTTGAACACCTGTCTTCAATTCTTTAGGATTATACCTATGAATCAAATTGCTGAGTCATATGAGAATTCTGTTTCACTTTTTGAGGAACCGCTAAACTGCTTTCAACAGAAGTTACATCATTTTAACATTCCCACAGCAATGTACAAATGTTCCAGTTTCTCCAAATCCTCACCAATGCTTACTATTTTCTATTTTCAAACATTATAATCATCCTAATGGGTATGAAATGATATCTCATTGTGATTTTGATTTGTATTTCTGTAATAACTAATAATGTCAAGAATCTTTTCATGTACTTGCTGGAAATTGGTTTATCTTCTTTGGGGAAATGTTTATTAAAATCTTTTGCCTGTGTTTTAATAGGGTTATTTATTTTGCTGTAAATTTTAAGCATTTTTATCAGATATATGATTTGCATATATTTTTTCTTATTTTTTTTCTGTAGGTTGTTTTTTCACTTTTAAAATGTCCTTTGACACAGAAAAGCTTATAATTTTACTGAAGTATAATTTATTTTATTCATTGTGTGTGCTTTGGGTATCATTTCTAAGTATTGCTAAATCCAAGGACATAAAAATATTCTCTTGTTTGTTTCTGAGGATTTTATGGTCTTAGCTCTTATATTGATATTGATAACTTTGATCCATTTTGACCTAACTTTTTTCTTTTTGCAGTTTTTGGCCGGGGTCGGCACCCTACTCCTATTAAGCCACAGGCAACCGCCCACTTTTTTTTTTTAGAGACAGAGTCTCACTTTGTTTCCCTCAATAGAGTGCTGTAGCGTCACAGCTCACAGCAACCTCCAGCTCTTGGACTTAGGCGATTCTCTTGCTTCAGCCTCCTGGACTACAGGTGCCTGCCACAATGCCTGGCTACTTTTTTTTGTTGTAGTTTGGCTGGGGCTGGGTTCAAACCCGCCACCTTTGGTATGTGGGGCCATTGCCCTTCTCACTGAGCCACAGGTGCCGCCCTTGACCTAACTTTTATATAGGATGTGAGGTAGGGGTACACATTCATTTTTTTCCCCACGTTCATTCTTTTGAATGTAGATATCCAGTTGGTCCAGAAACATTTTGTTGAAGAGATTTTTCTTTTCTCACTGAATGGACTTGGCATTTGACCATACAGGTACGAGTTTATTTTTGGACTCTCAATTCTATTCCATGGGTCTATATGTGGTACCACTTAGGCCTGTGCTACATTGTTTTGATTAGTGTTGCTTTGTAGAAAGTTTTGATGTTGACAAGTATTAGCCCTTTACCTTTTTCATTTTAAGGATTGTTTGGCTCTCTGCAGTGCTTTGCAATTCCATATGAGCTTTTAAATCTTTTCCATTTTTTTGTGAAATAGTCTTTGGGATGTTGATAGGAATTGAATTTTTGAATAGATTGCTTTGAGGATCCCCATTTCAATATTAAATCTTCTAACCTATGAACACAAGATGTCTTTACATTTATTTAGAATTTAATTTATTTCAGAAAAGTTTTGTAGTTTTCAGTGAATTTTTCACTTCCTTGGTTAAATTTACTCCTAAATACAGTATTCTTTTGACACAATTCTAGATAGAATTTTCTATGGATTGCTCACTGTTAAAATGCAGCTTATTGTGTGCGTTAGTTTTGCAAATTTGCTGAATTCATTTGTTAGCTCTAAGTGGTTTTTTTTTTGTGTGAATTCTTTAGAATTTTCCATATATAAGATATTCTCTATAACTAGAGATAGTTTTACTTCTTCCTTTCCAATGTGGATGACTTTTTTCCTTTCTCTTTTTTTTTTTTTTTTTGAAACAGTCTCACTTTGTCACCCCCAGTAGAGTGCCAAGGCATTGTAGCTCATAGCAACCTCAAACTCTTGGATCAAGCAATTCTCTTGCCTTAGTCTCCCAAGTAGCTGGGACTACAGGCACCCATTACAATATCTGCCTAATTTTAGATACAGGGGTCTCACTCTGGCTCAGGCTGGTCTCGAACTTGTGAGCTCAGGCAATCCACCTGCCTTGGCCTCCCAGAGTGCTGGGATTACAGATGTAGCCACTATGCCCAGCTTTTTCCCCCCTTTTCTCACATCTAAGTTCACTATAACCTCAAACTCCTAGGCTTAAGTGATCTTCCTGCTTCAGCCTCCAAAGTAGCTGAGACTATAGGCACATACCACCATGCTGGGCTAATTTTTCTATTTTTGGTAGACATGGGATCTCACTCTTGCTCAGGCTGTCTCTAACTTCTGAGCTCAAGCAATCTTTCTGTCTTGGTTTCCCAAAATGCTAGGATTACAAGTGTAAGCCATTGCACCTAGCCTAATCTTAATGTTTAAAATTCATGTAAATTGATCCCCTTATGATGCTATGGTCTCTTGTACTTTTTTCACTATGATTTAACTGTGAGCTATTATTGAGTTCCTGCTGAGTGTTTGCTTCTGCCAGTAGTTGGTAGCTCCACTAATTTGGAACCACTTTTTACAAATTTTTGACCAAAATCTTGAGTAAGTTTCATTGCTATAAATCTTCACAAAGGCCAAACTATTATTACATATTCTCAGGATATTGTCCTGCCACAGACCAACAAAGTTTAAGAGTAGGAGAGGTTGAGCATGGTGGGCCAGGCATGATGGGTTGTTCACATAATCCTAACACTTTGGGAAGCCAAGGCTTGAAGCCAGGACTAAAGACCAGCCTGAATAACATCAGACACTGTATTACAAAAGAAAAAAAAAAAGAAGAAAGAAAAATTTGCTGAATGTGGTGGTGAGCACTGGAGTCCCACCTACTTGGGAGGCTGAGGCAGGCGGATCACCTGAGTTGGGAGTTTGAGGTTGCAGTGAACTAAGGATGACACCACTGCACTCTAACCTAACCCTCCCTCAGAAAGAAAGAAAAAAAATAGTAAAGTGCTAATTGTAATATAGGAATGAATTTCTCCTATTTGACAGCACTTTCTGGGTGCCTCTTAGGCTTTATCAGGGCAACGAATATTAAGCTCAAGTTTGCTTTGGGTGCTACAAGTGTTCTCAAGAAAGCTGGCTTCCTGGTAAATTCTGCTTCTTCTTTTGGATTTCAGTTTTTGTTTGCCTCTCCAGCTAGTTTAGCATCTTTTTTTTTTTTTTTTTTTTTTTTTTTCAGTTTCTGGCCCGGGTGGGTTTGAACCCACCACCTCTGGCATATGGGGCTGGCACCCTACTCCTTTGAGCCACAGGCACTGCCCTAGTTTAGCATCTTTTTTCACAGGTTAGGGCAGGGTCCTTACTCACATGGACATAAACTGAAATGTGTTTTTAGCCACTGTAAATATTTTTGCTTACAATAGTGAAAGAGTAAAGTTTAACCAGTAACTTTTTAATAGCATATTGCAGTTTGTTTTTGTTCTTGTTCTTTTAGAGTTAGTCATTTTTGTTGTTGTTGCAGTTTTTGGCCAGGGCCGGCCACCTCTGGTATATGGGGCCGGTGCCCTACTCCTTGGGCCACAGGCGCCGCTCCTGGAGTTAGCCATTTTTTTTAAAAAAGGAATATTTTTGGTAAAGACTCCCATTGGCTCATGGTTGTGTACTAAATATTTGACCACTTGTAATGTTATCAAGTAGCCATCTAATCATTGATAAATGGAACAAAAAGTAGATAAAATCCCTGTCTTCATAGAGCTAGAGTGGGGAGACAAAATCCACGAATATCACATGTAAGACGGTGACACTGAATGCTATTGATGTTAATGATATGGTGCTGGCATTGTAAGAATGGTCAAAAAAATCACTCAAATAATGTAATATTTGTATATAGATTTACAGTTAGGGAGGAGGAAGTCATATAGTATGTAGGGTCAGGTCAGCTTAGGCAAAGGAAAAAACAAGGGCAAACATTTTGAGAGTTCTATGTACTTGTCTCATCAGAGTTCTGTGACTGAACTAGGGGAATTGGGATGGATGATGGTGAGTCAAGTTAACAGTGATTAGAGATGAGGTAAAGGCAAAGAAGTCATTCACAGCCTTGTAGATTACTTTTAATACTTTGACTTACTCTGAATGAGATGGGAAACCAACAGGAGTTTCAGAGGAAATCTGGATCATGACCTGAGATGGTTTAAGACGGTTACGTTAAGGGAGTTTGGAGATAGACTGCTCTAAGATTGAAAGCAGCAAGATCACTCAGGAGACTACTGCAATAATCCAAGCAAGAGTCAGGGCTTTAGGGCATGGTGGTAGCAGTGAATACGGTGAAGAGGCAGATTCTAAACAAAATTTTAAGAATTGAAAGGACTGTTGTTAAAGTTGATTGGGATGTGAGGAGTGGAGTGTGGAACATTGCAACTGAAAGAATGTTTACATTTACTGAGGCTAAGAGAGTTATACATGGCCAGTTTTAGACTTAGAACCCAGGTAGAGTGCCTTTCCATCACAGCTCACAGCAACCTCAAACTCTTGGGCCCAAGCCAAGTCCCTGCCTCAGCCTCCCAAGTAGCTGGGAAACAGGTGCCTGCCACAACACCCGGCTACTTTTTTTTGGTTGCAGTTGTCACTGTTGTTTAGCAGACCCCCGGCCAGGTTCAAACTCGCCACCCTAGGTAAATGTGGCAAGCGCCCTTGCTGACTGAGCCACAGGCGCTGCCACTTTTAGACATTTTAAAAGATGCCCTCCAAATAGCCATTTGGATAATAGGAAGCTATATGGGAGTTTGGAAGGTCAGCAAATGATGGTCATCCTAAGAACCTATAGCATGAAAATACTCCATTGTTCAGTTATACTTTACACTGTTCAAATTTGATAAACAAATTATATCGAGCATCAGCCAAAGTATGTAAAAGTGAAATTTCACAAAAATGTTTTATACAGGACAGAAATTAAGAGGGCTCTTAAAGTTAAAAAAAAAAAAAATCTCATATAGAAAAAGTGTACAGCTTGGCAAGAAATATTGACAATGGGGCTGTAACTAAAACGTAATCCAAATAATAAAATAAGCATTGTGTATCTAAGTTAATCACAAACTATTAAAAAATGAGGTCAGAAACAAACCAGTAGTTACAGGGCAGCAGAAAATTAATGCACCATAGTAATAATTATCAGGGCCTTAAAACATTCAACTAATTTCAATCTTTCTAGCCAACTTTAATTTTGACTGTTAACATGATCTCTTCCTATTTTTTTTTTTTTTTTTTGTAGAGACAGTCTCACTTTATTGCCCTTGGTAGAGGGCCGTGCCATCACAGCTCACAGCGACCTCCAGCTCCTGGGCCTAGGCGATCCTCTTGCCTCAGCCTCCCCAGTAGCTGGGACAAGAGGTGCCCACCACATGGCCGGGGCCGGGCTTGAACCCACCACCTTCGGTATATGGGGTCAGCGCCCTGCCCACTGAGCCACAGGCACCACCCTATTTTTTTGCCTGTCATTTAAAAACCCTGTTTTCAAACACCTTCCCCATTACAGCAGAAAGCACAAAAAAATTTCAGTAGCTTCCTCAGGGTATATTTAGTTAAGTGGAAATACTGCAAACACCCTTAACATGACACATTCACCAGTGTGTGGGGAAATTGCCTAGCATAGGATCATGGATCAACTGTGTTCAAATCTTTGTTTAGCTAGTATAACCACTTAGCAGGTAGATCCTTGTACCTGTGGACCACTGGTGGAATGACACATACCAGTAGATTATTGGAATTAGTTATCTGCACGATGTTGATTTTTTTTTTTTTTTTAAGACAGTCTTACTAAGGTCACCCTTGGTAGAGTGCCATCACGTCAAAGCTCACAGCAACCTCAAATTCGGCACCCACAACACCCACCTATTTTTTTGTTGCAGTTGTCATTACTGTTTAGCTGGCTTGGGCTTGAACCTACAGCCTCAGTGTATGTGGATGACACTGTAACCACTGTGCTACAGGCACCAAGCCAACGCTAACATCTTAAATCAATCGTTTCACAATTCATAGTACTGTGCATGTCAGATATTAGAAACTTAAATAGGCAGACCAAACATTCTCTACAGACATAAATGCCAAGAGTGGTAAAATAACCACAGGGCCAGAGGATTACTGGTTGTAGTCTGTCATGATGGAGCAATAGTAAGAGATTTCTAAAAATGCTTCTCAATCTTTACCATGTAGATCACATGGAGGGCTTCTAATTACAGACTACTGCACTCCACAGAAGTTTGATTCAAGACTAGGCGGGGCCTGATAATTTGTATTTTAAATAATTCTTTAAATGATGCTGAGATTGTTGCTCTCAAAGAATTACATTTTGAAAACCAATCAAGCTCACAAGCAGTATTAAATTCGTGTGGATATCATGTTAGCTGGAATTACCGAGTAAGACCAAAGTGTCTTTAAACACAGACTTTAATGGTAACAATTCCTTTAAGCTCAATTAACTGTAGCTATTACAAGTCTTATGCAGATGTCACTATTAGACAATATTTAGTGACTTGCACTGGATTCCTCATAAAATAGACAAGTTCACTTCAAAGTGTAATCAACAGTCATTTAACAGCTTTGTTATGCCAACACAAAACATGGCTAATTTGAGTTGCACCCCCCCATCACTAACACAGCATGATCAGTACCTTAAGTATACTTCAACTAAGCCATTAAAAAAAAGTGAGTGTTTCACTACCCCTGAGACCACTAGTTAACTGTGGTTCATACTTTTAAAATGTGAGTACACCCACACAAGAAAACAGTTATTAAAAAAAAATCTGATTATCACGTTGCAAACCTGCCCAGGAAAAAAATTAGTCAATTAAATGCAAATTTATTATCAACAGGTATCAGTTGGACCCTCATTCTTATGGGTTAGGATAAACTTATTCATTAAAAAATACAGGAAATACATAGGAATAGATGAAAATCAATCCTTAATCTGCACTTTAGTCCTACACATGGCACTGGTAGTATCAAGTTACTGGGTGGGATGGGGGAAAAGTTCTATTTTTGGAGAAAGTTTCATTATAGATGATCCCAAGTCCAGTGTCCATACATTCAAAAATGTTGGTTTTCCAGGTACCTTAAATTACTGTTCTCTTAAACCTGGGTATGCCTCTATGGCTTATTCCCTTAGAAGTGACAAATGAGATGTTGTATAAAGCATCAAGTCAAATATAAAGAGAACTGGACACATCCACTAATTATGACAATCAATGTTAGGAAGTCATCTCTGTAAATACCTAATGGTTGTCTAAGGCTAAAAAAAGTCCATTTGAAAGCCAGTGAGGGATTCATTGTTTTACAAAAGTGTTATACATGTTTGGCTTTCAAGATATATACCTAGTAAAGCTGTTACTTTGAGAGTATTGAGTTTCAGAAGTTAATTGCTTTGAAAATAGAGCCAAAGAACAGTATTTCTTACCTTGTGGAGCAGCATCTAACTAATTTCTCATTCACAATTTGAATTAAAACAAGTTTTGAATGAGGCTCCCTGAAGGAGCCATTACTTTTGAAGCAAAAGACAAAATGAAAAACTGCATAGCAGAGTATCTCCAAATGAAATGATTACAGAATTAACAAAGCCAGAACGTCTTCAAAAGGCATGCATTTCACTTCCAGTTTAGATAAGAACCTGAAGTCCAAACTACGTGTTAAAACATTTATAAAAATTATGCTTTATCATTTCTAGCTTTCCACATCTGTGTGCAGACAAGAAGTAAGATTGCACACAAGTGCAGGCAGTGCAAAAAAATGTGGAAGTGGAGAAGTCACAAATGTGCTAGAAATTTAACACAGAACTTTGGGAAATAAAGCAATGAACAAAATAATTAGAAGAAAATTAAAAACTATCAAGTCAGAATTAGAAAGGGTAAAGAATGGTAATGCCCTCGTTACTACAGAAGTTATATTAGTAGCACAGATAGCACTTGTCAAACAAAAATAATCCAATAGCATTTACTTTTATTCATTCATGTTTAAGTCACCTGAAATGGTATCTGTTGCATTTAAATGCTCATTAATGTAAATGAATGAACAAATCCATTTCAATGGATACTCAATATCCCACATAGATAAGTCACTTCAACACAGCCTCATGACAACTCCCACACCAAAACAGTACTTTATTTTGAAAATTTTGACCCATTATTACTCCCGTGTTATTTTTTTCAGCTGTCGAGTGTACAAGGTGAAGAAAAATTTTAAGACGGGGGCTGCACCTGGAAAATAAATTTCTTAAACTCCACACACACGTTTCAAAACTGCTGGGTCCCAAGTCCGTCTATGAACTCCAGGGCTGCCAGTATCACGTGCAGCGCATTAAAGCTACACTATCCAAATAGCTTATTAATTCTGCATAAATCAGGTCAAGCAATGTGTCAACCTGTAACAGACTGTGCACTTTAACTGAACATGGCAAAATATTCACTCTTTTGAACTTTACATCATTTGATGTCAAACAATGAAGCAAATCCCAACAGTATATACAAAAAACAGCTTTGCATTTACAAAAGATTGTTTCCCATACTGATGAATCCAGGCAGCTAACTCATTGGTTTATGCAACTTTATTGAAGAAAAATAAATCAATTACTAGCAGAGCTATTAGTTGATCACTCATCCATTGACAACTTGCATCATTTATTCAGTGCTATATTAAACAGTGTATTGGAAGATAGATTAACTAATAGCTCCAAGCCTCCTAACAATTTAAATGAAAATTACAAAATGTTTGAGACCCTATTTTGGAATACAAAGGGTGTTTGACTTCCAATTTCCATTCTCTGTAGAACAAGAACAGGTCATTCCTTTATTGACATGCATAAAATACATCACATTTTCTGTTCTGCTGATGCTATAAATTCA
>CAUYPK010041757.1:0-12292 GCA_963574355.1 Loris lydekkerianus
CATCCTGTTAAGTTTCCACAGTCAGAAGTCCCTTGCTGGCTCCCTGTATCCTCAAAGGGATGATCATAGGCAGATCCCACCGGCCAGAGATGTCTGGAGTCTTGTCTCCCCAGATTCGCCAAGCCCAGTTACAGGGAAGCTATTACTCAGCTGCCATCTTTAATCCACCTCCTGGATTTCATGTTTATATTATTTCTTTTTCTTTGAGATCAAAATCTTACAAATTATAATATGCTCACATTTACATACGAATTTCATATTTACAAGTACAAAAGGCAAAGAACTGCAAAGAAGCTAGGTAAGAAGCTACAGCATGTAGCTATAGGTATCTTTAAGTACATTCAATAATATTAATATTGTTGTCCCCATTACCCATTTTCCAAATCCAGAGGAAATGGTAAATGCCTCCCCATGCATGGACTCCACTTTTAGAAGTTGGAGACTCTGTGTAGTTCCGTACAGGTCTGGGTTCCTGCAGAGCTGAACTGAGATTCTATCTTATTCCAGGCCAGAAGAAAGTCATCCATTAAATCAGCCAGAAGAAAGTCATCCATTGCTGGTGAAGAACAAGCTCCCTAGGTTTTCAAAACCAGAACTCATGGTCTGTGTTTCTGTGCTGTTCAACTGAACTTTACTTTCTAGAGTCGGTATATTTTTAGCAGTGGAAATTCCTTCAGTTTGGGTCTCTGTGTCAGATGAATCAGTACTAATGGAAAAGCTGGAGTGTTTCAGAATATTTCTCAGAGGCAGATGAGGGCTACTGTCTAAAAAGTAGTTTAAGTCTGTCTGTGTCCATGTGTCAGACATCTCAAGGCCCAAGAAGTTGGAATTTCCCCTATATCCATAAGATTGAGGAGAGGTGTCTGCGAGTAAGAAGTCAGTTTGGATCTCTACGTCAAGAGATTCCAAGACTGGTTCAGTGTTCGTGGTGCTAAGTTCACTCTCTTCAGTTTGAGTCTGGATATTTGAGGCTGAAAATAACTCTTTGATGTCAAACTTTATTCCGGGATTCTGAACTGGGCCAGATGGGAGGTGAGTGTGAGATCCAGGATTTGTGTCAGACAAAAGGCTATGATAATGCAATGTCTGACCAGGCAGATTACTTGACAAGATGTTTTCTAAATCACTTAATATATCCATGGTTTGGGTCTGATTATCATATTCTGTGAAGGAAGCATAGCATTCTGTGTAGTGAAGTTTATAATTGCAGATTTCTCAACATCTTGATTTAAAATCTTAGTCATTCTGAGGCAAACCATGGGTTGTTGTCTTTGCTACTAACGTGCTTCTTATAATATTGTTTGTAGCAACACTGTACGATGAATGCATACTCTCAAAAATGTCTCCGCATGTTTCAGCTTGGTCCATTTGTGTGTGGTCATCTGTAGGACTTTGCATCCCACTGGTTTGAGTTTCTCTACAGACCCCACCTGACTGGAGACAAGTGTTTATAAATGCATGGGTCTGAGCAGTGACGGATGAAGTTATCATATATACTTGAGTATAAACCGAGTTTTTTTGGCACACAATTTGTGCCGAAAAACCCAAATTCGGCACAAATTTTGTGCCGAACAAACTCGGCTTATACTCGAGTATATACGGTACCTTAGAGCTGGGCAAAAATGTCTGAGTGTGAACACTAATGGGAAGAGACACTTGAGAATCACATGACAAGTCAGTCTGGGAATAAGACGACACAGAGGAATCAGGGCTAGCCCACTGCACAGAAGGTATAAAGTTTTGTGAGGCATAAGACAGATCTATCTGTACAATTATCAAAGAAATGCTATTCTTTTGACATGTGTTCCCTAATTTTTATAAAGAATTAGATGGACTTTTACTCAAGTTCACTTGAACATCTGTACTAACTGGCTCAATTTTGGAAAGAGGTAGGCTCTCCTTAAGAGAGTAAACCTTTGAATCTAGATGTGAATGGCTTGAATTTCCCACTGAAGTGCACAGGTTGCCTGATTGGATAAGAAAGCACTAGCTGGCTTGGTGCCCATAGCTCAGTGATTAGGGTGCCGGCCACATACACCAGGGCTGGTGGGTTCAAACCTGGCCTGGACCTGCTAAACAACAATGACAACAGCAACAACAACAACAACAGCAATAGACAGGTGCTGTGGCATGTGCCTGTGGTCCCAGCTATTTGGGAGGTTGAGGCAAGAGCATTGCTTAAGCCCAAGAGTTGGAGGTTGCTGTGAGCTGTGATGCCGTGGCACTCTACCAAGGGCAACATAGTGAAACTCTGTCTTGAAAAAACAAAAATAAAAAAAAAAACACAAGCCATGTACATGTTATCTTTAGGAAACACACTTAACTTTGAAGTACAATATAAGACTCAGGGGCAGTACTTGTAGTTCAATGGGTAGGGTGCCAGCCATATACACTGAGGCAAGTGGGTTCAAACCTGGCCTGGGCCAACTGAAACAGCAATGACAACTGCAACAACAACAACAAAAAATAGCTGGGCATTGTGGTGGGTGCCTGTAGTCCCAGCTACTTGGGAGGCTGAGGCAAGAAAATAGCTTAAGCCCAAGAATGTGAGGTTCCTGTTAGCTGTGATGCCATGGCATTCTATAGGGCCATAGCTTGAGATTCTGTCCTCTCCATCCCCCCCCAAATAAGACTCAGGGTAAAGGGTTCCATTTCAGGCAAATGGAAATAAGAAGAAAGGAGGGGGTCACAATCTTATTTTTAGATACAAATGGATTTAAAACAACTAAAGTTAAGAAAGATAAAGGTAGTCACTTAATACTTGGCAAGGGAACAATATGACAAGAAGACATTTTAATTCCTAAATATGTATGTATGTATTTAGTATTATTTTTTGGAGACAGAGTCTCACTTTGTTGCCCTTGGTAGAGTGCCATGGTGTCATAGTCACAGCAACCTCAAACTCTTGGGCTCAAGTGATTCTCTTGCCTCAGCCTCCCAAGTAGCTGGGAATACAGGTGTCTGTCACAATGCCCAGCTATTTTTTTAAAGATGAGTTTTTGTTCTGACTTAGGCTGGTCTCAAACCTGTGAACCCAAGCAATCCACCTGCCTGGGCCTCCTGGAATGCTAGGATGATAGACATGAGCCACTGTGCTGGGCCCTCAATTTGAAATATTTATACACCCAACTTCAATGCTCCCAGATTTATGAAACAGACATTAATTGGTCTGAGCAATATGATAATCCCATAACACCATAATAGTGGGGGACTTTAACACCCCTGTTAAACTGGATAGATCCTTTAAAGAGAAACTAAACAAAGGTAAAGGAGACTTAAATGTGACCTAGAACAAGTGTGGACTTAATAGACATATATACAGAAAAAAACCATCCCAAAGCTAAGAAATATATGTTCTTCTCATCAGCCCATAGAACATACTTAAAAATAGATAATATCTTAGGGCACAAATCAAACCTCAACAAAATTAAAAGAAGTGAAATTATAGCTGGTATCATTTCAGACCACAAGGCAATAAAGGTGCAACTCAATTTCAACAAAAACTTTCATATCTACGTGAAGGCATGGAAACTGAACAACCTTATGCTGAATGACAGTTGGATCAAGGAAGAGATAAAGGAGGAAATTATTAAATTCCTTGAACATAGCACAATGAAGAAAAGAAATAGCAGAAGATATTAACAAATGGAATACTATACCATGCTCTTGCCTGGGAAGAATCAATATTATTAAAATTTCTACACTAACCAGAGCAGTCTACATATTTAATGCAATCCCAATTAAAATTCCAACAGCATATTTTGAAGAACTAGTAAAAGTTCTTTGTTTTGTATGGAACCAGAAAAAATCCTGTATATCCAAGGAAAATCTGAGTAATAAAAACAAATCTGAAGCATCACCCTACCAAACTTCAGGTTATACTACAAGTTCACAGTGATCAAAACAGGATGGTATTGGCATAAAAATATAGACATAGATATATGGAACAGAATAGAAACCCTAGAGATGAAATCAGTCTCTTATAGCCAGATGATCTTCAATCAACCAAACAAAAACATACAGTGGAGAAAAGAATCCCTATTCAATAATTGGGCAGGGAGAACTGTATAACCACATGTAAAAGACTGTATTCACACTTTTTACCACTTATAAAAACGAACTCAAAATGTATAAAAGATTCAAATATAAGACATGAAATAGTAAAAATCTTAAAAGGAAGTGTGAGAAAAACTCTTAGTGATGTTGGCCTGGGAAAAAACTTTATGAAGACTTCATTGCCAATAGCGAGAGCACAAAAATAAACAAATGGAACTTAATTAAACTGAAAATCTTCTGCACAGCTAAGGACACAAGTAAAGCCAAAAGACAACCTTCAGGATGGGAAAAGGATCTGATCAGGACGGAATGAATCTGAAAAAAGGTTGATAACTACAGTTTAGATAATTCAAATTAATCACTAAAAAAAAGAGCAAACATGGCTGGTCGTGGTGGCTCATGCCTATAATCCTAGCATTGTGGGAAGCTGAGGTGGGTGGATCACTTGAGCTCATGAGTTTAAGACCAGCCTGAGTCAGAGTAAGTCTGCATCTCTAAAAAAATAGCTGAGTGCTGTGGCAGGTGCCTGTAGTCCCAGCTACTAGGGAGGCTGAGGAAAGAGAATCGCTTAAGCCCGCTTCCTCTATCAACTGGTGCCTGGAGTCTTCTGTCTGCATCAGTTTTCCTGCTACAGTATGTTTCCTCATTTTTAACATATTATATAAATTACAGAGTTATTAGTGCTCCCTACTTAGGAGAGCATACTATTTATTAAACTTTGCTGACTTTCAGGATTGTTCATGGGACGTATTTTGTTTTCTTTTAAGCTTTAATTTGGTTTAAGCATAGTTTATATGTATATGTCAGCATGTCTAATCAGCACGTCTATAAATTTATTATAAATAAAATAGTTAATATGTTACTTTAGGCATATCATATTAGCTTTTAAGTTGCTTATTTAGCCTGTTGAGAAATGTCCCGAATCCTTCATTTAACATTCAGTTTCATCTTATACATTCTTCCATGGGATAGTGAAAATAAGAACTTTTTAAAGACCGTAACATTTTCTTGTTAGGAAAAGAGAGATTTCAACAATGATGTATGGGTGCCTTTCAGAGCCATTGGCAGGTTCTATAGGTGAATCGCTTAGTAGGCTCATAGAATATTGGAGCAAAGATCTACTATCCTCTGCAGACAACTACTCTCTTTTTGAGAAATAGTGCTTGGCCTGCTAGTGGGCCTTAGTTGAGACTGAAAGGTTAACCACAGGCCATCAAGTTACTGTTCAACTTGAGCTGCCCCTCATGAATTATATGTTCTTTTACATACCAAACCAGTACCCTATCATCAAGTGGAGGTGGGGTACTCTAGATTGGGACTGTGCAGGCCCTGAAAGACATGTAAGTTACATGAATAAGTGTCCCAAATACCAGTGGCATCCTGCTGTTACTACCTTCTCCTGCTGCAACTGTAGCCTCAGGGGGAATCCCTGTGATCAGCTGAGGAGGGGAAGCCTCTGCCTAGTTTACTGATCTTTCTGGACAACATACAGGCACTACCTTAAAGGAACAGCTACAGCACTACAGCACAGGTCTCTTTCTAGGACACCACTGGAGGATGGTTGTGAAGAACTTCCAGTGGGTAGAATTTCTTTTGGGTGGAACTTAGAGCAGAGAACAGGCTGTTCATTTTGCTTGGAAGTAGAAGTGGTCAGATGTACAATTACCAATATATACCAATTCCTGGGCTGTGGCTAGTGGTTTGGCTGGGTGGTTAGGGAGCTGGAAGAAATATGATTAGAAAATTAGTGACAAAGAAGTTTGGGAAAGAGGTATTTGTGAAGATATTTGTGTCCCATATGAATGATCACCAAAGGGTAACCTCAGCATAGGAGTATTTTAATAATCAAGTGGATAGGATGAATTATTCTGTGGATACAAGTTAGCCTCTTTCCCAAGCTACTGCTATCATTCCCCATTGGGCTCATGAACTAAGTGGCCATGGTGGCAGGGATGGGCCTTATGCATGGGGTCAGCACAATGGACTTCCACTGATCAAGGCTGACTTGACTTGGTAATGGCAAATGGCAGTCTTTTTGTTTGTTTGTTTGTTTGTTTGTTTTTTCTGAGACAGGGTCTCACTTTGTCACCTTCAGTAGAGTGTGGTGACTTCACAGCTCATAGCAACCTCCAGCTCTTGGGCTTAGGTGATTCTCTTGCCTCAGTCTCCCGAGTAGCTGAGACTACAGGTGACCGCCACAATGCCTAGCTATTTTTTGCTGCAGTTTGGCCGGGGTTGGGTTTGAACCCGCCACCTTCTGTATATGAGCCTACTAACTGAGCCACAGGTGCCACCTAGCAAACAGCAGTTTTAAAGGTCAGAAAAGTGGGGGTCTGGATATTCTATTTCCTGGGTTGGACATCTATTATAAGGATAGGGTTGGTCCATTTACCTTTCCCTGCTGGGACATCTGGTGGAGTAGTGTAGGGCAGTGGTTCTCAACCTCCCTAATGCCATGGTCTTTTAATATAGTTCCTGTGGGTCGCAACCCATAGGTTGAGAACTGCTGGTGTAGAGTGTTGGCCTATTCACCTTTCTTAGGTGGGACATCCAGTGGGAGAGGATAGGGGGATTGATTCTTTTGGGCAGGGTTTGACCCTATCAGTAAGTGCACCCAAGGGCTACTCAAACTGTAACTCCAGGCTAGCTAGATGGAAGCTATTTGATTCCAGAATGCTTTTGACTTGTTCTGTCTTAAAAGCTTAGAATTAACCTACTGCTTGCTTATATAGCTGTCAGGCACAAGATCAGAAAATGACCTTGAGGAAAAACAGATCAAGAGTCCAGAGGCTAACTCTGACTGCTAATGAGGAGATCCACCATATGGCCTATTGTTTGCTGATTACTCTTGAGCAAGTGGTGATGATTTGCACCAAGCTTGCTTTCTGCCACAATACTCTTTATATTTTATAAGTTGCTCAGTAAGGAGATGAGATGGTCTTTGAGACAAGAGTCTGCCATCTCCCCAGGCTGCTGGTGCTTGAATAAACCATGCTTCCCTCATTTCCTTCACTTCTTGTGCGTTTGGTTCTGGGTGGGAGAGTAGGCAGCCAAATGTTCAGCAGCATTCTAACTGAAGGTTCTGGCTGTGAAAGGTACTGGCAGGAGATGAAGGTAGGAGAAGAAATGTCAGAATATTTCCACAACACTCCCACCCTTCAGTATCTTTCTCATTAGTCACATTTCTTCACTGAATCTATTTTCATAGCACAGTCCAAGCCCTTCTGGTATCACTGCTTCTTCTCCTTGTCTTTTCTTATTGAAGATGCTTATCTTTGGGTTGCTTCAGCATTCTCTGATTGGCTTCTTTACTCTTCTACCACCTGTGTAAAAATTCCCTGTATTAAAATTCCTTCTGTTTTCTTAATGGAATAGTTTTTGTTTTCCTAGTGGTCACAGCAATAGAAAAAACAGATACTATCAGGTTGTAAATTCTTATGAGGGATGAGAGAAAGATTTCTCACACAAAGATTAAGGTAGTAAGAAGGAAAAAGTTGATTTTACCTTAAAGATTAGAATATTTATTTATTAATTATTATTTTTTTAAGAGACAAAGTCTCACTTTGTTGCCCTTGGTAGAGTGCCCGGGCATCACAGCTCACAGCAACCTCCAGTTCTTGGGCTTAGGTGATTTTCTTGCCTTAGCCTCCTGAGTAGCTGGGACTACAGGCACCCACCACAATGTGCAGCTATTTTTTGTTGCAGTTTGGCCGGGGCTGGGTTTGAACCCACCACTCTCGGCATATGGCACCCTACTCACTGAGCCACAGCACCACCCCAGGATGAGAATATTTTTAAAGAAAGAAAGTTTATTTTACTTCCTACAGGTGAGAAGGGCATAACACAAGAGAAAGAAAGAAATGCCAGTACAGAGAAAACAGGGGATTTGGGGGGTTTGTTTTGAGTAAAAGGGAAAGAAAAAAGTGATTGCAGCCAACTGATAACAAAACTGGCTGTGAAACAACTGCCTGTACTTTTACATTTTTTGCAATGCTGTCTTATCTGGGTCCTTGAAATCTGGTCTGGCAGGGAGAACTCACACTCTTGCTCTCCATTTAGGACTTTTCAAGGCTGTGAAAAATATAAACTCTTAGAGATAACAAGTTAAATTTAAAGATAACCCAGTTGAGCCCTAGGTTGTGTGATCAAAACAAAACAAGACAAAAGGGGAGGTAATGCTGTACCTTCTCTTCAAAGGAGAAATTATGTGCTGTGATGTTTATTCCTTTTATTTTCTGTTTGACAATTTATCTTTCTTTATTAACAAGGCCGTCCTTTAAGATACTATGTTTTCTGGCCTGGGGGAAGTAGCTCACTCCTGTAATCTTAGTACTCTTGGAAGTAAAGTGGGACAATCGCTTTTGGTCAGAATTTCCAGGCCAGTGTAAGCAAGAAAGAGGTCCCATCTCTACCAAATATAGAAAGAATTAGTTGGGCGTGGTGGTCTATAGTCCCAGCTACTGGAGAGGCAGAGGCAGGAAGATTGTTTGAGCCCAGGCGTTCAGGACGTAGTCAGCTAGGTGATGTCACTGCACTCTATCCAGGAAGACAAAATGAGACTCTGTCTCAAAAAACAAAACAAAACAAAAAAAAGATGTGATACTTTCTTTATATTTTATTTTTTAGAGATGGGACTTTGTTATGTTGCCTGGCTTGCACTTGAACTCCTGGGGTCAAGTAATCCTCCCAGGGTCCAACTAACTATGACTACCTGTGGTCCACTATGCCCAGATTATTTTTCTTTTGAATTTGGTACTCTTTTAAACTAGAAATTATTTTATTAGTTGATTGGAGATAAACCCCAAGAATCATTTTTTAGAAAAACCCACATATATGCACATAATCTATGAATCCATTAAGAAACATAGAAAAGCTTATTGTGTAAAATAACATTTCATCTTCCTAGAGACTACTTTTTCATAAGCCATTTCCTTTCTTTTATGATGTTGATATCGTTGCTTTGCTTTTGCTCTAGTTCTATTTTCTAATAGTATTTTATTATTTTTCATATTATCTGATATTATAAAATAAAACTTTAAACATTTTACCTTCATTAGATTTGCTTAAATGTTTTACAAATTCTCCATGCATTTTAGGACTTGAGGACTATATTGAGTTGGTGTTATAGGAGTTAGTTGTCACAATGTGATCGCTTGTCTTGTCAACTTTCCAATGTACTTTTCAGCAGGATTTATATGGTATCTAAGATAATGCATGTGGATCAGATAGTTATCTCTACTGTACTCTCTCAAGTTGCTGTTCATGAATTTTCTATGAAAAGTAGCATCTTAAATACAAAGGTTAATTTACAGCTCTATTAATAAATTTTAAAACTTCTTTATTTTCAAATAATTATAGAACCCAAAAAAGCTTTTTTTTCCCAAGAAGTTTCCTGCAGAGCAGGAGATTGACGCTGATACTTGTGCATACCTAGTTCTGTGTTTGTAGCTTGTATAGATTCCTGTATTCTGCACAGCAGTTGAAACATTGAACTGTTGCATCAGCACAGAGATGTGTTCCCTGTGTTACAGTCATAGCCATCCCAGCCATCCCTCTCTCTCCCACTTTCCCACTGGGTGATCTGTTTTTCATCTCTGTAATTTTGTCATTTTAGTAATTCTATATAAATTGCATCATGTATTATGTGACCTTTTGAGATTGGCTATTTTTTTTTTTTTTTTTTTTTTTTTTACCACTCAACATATGCCTTTGTTATCTATCTAAGTTGTGTGTATCAATAGTTTGTTCCTATCTATTGCTGAGTTTTACATATGGATATATCAGTTTGTTAAACATTTACTTATTGAAGCACATTTTTACTGTTTCTAGTTTTTAGCATTACTAATAAAGATATCACACATGAATCATATGTACAGGTTTTTGTATAGACATAAATTTTCATTTCTCTGGGATTAATGCCTAAGGGTACAGTTAAGTGGTTTGGCATTTTACAAAGTGGCTGTGCCATTTTACATTCCCACCAACAACAAATGAGAGATCCAGTTTCTCTGCATCTTCACCAGCATGTAGTATTTTCACTCTGTTTGAATTTAGCTATTCTGATGGGTGCATATTGATATCTCATTGTGGTTTTAATTTGCATTTCCCTGATGGCTGGTGATGTTGAATATCTTTTCATGTGCTTATTGCTATCCATGTGTTTTCTTTTTTTGTCTTTATCTTCATTACTTTTTAATTAATTGGGCAGCACTCATTCTGTATCATAAAACAGATATTTTCTCATCCATGTATTTTCTTTGGTGAGATTTTTCTTCATATTTTTTACTCATTTTTCTATTGGAGTTATTTTTAAGTTGGGAATTATTTCTAACATACATATTCATCCCCGGATAAAGCCTATTTCTTTTGGAGCTAATGTGAATCTTTTAATTTTTCTTTTTAAACATGATTCCATGAAAAGCTTCCTGTATATTTTGACATTATTTTTCAAGTTGTTTAAACTACCCTTTTGAATATCTCCTGTTTTCCCTCCAGGCATACCCTTGTCCTTCGCCCTACTCTGAGATCTGTATAAATCCTGGTTATTGATTCTCTTTCATTAGGCTTCCATTAGATGTGACCAATGGGAACACCAAGAGGAAAACAGAAAAGGTAAAAATAGAAGGTGAGATTAGTTATTTCCCCAGCTTGGTCCTTGTGGGGTTGCCTCAGTTGCTTCTCTGTGGTATTTCCTCATTTCCCCCTTCTTAGTATTTGAGTTATAAGATGTGGAGGTTCAGAAGTATTTGTTACCAAGCATGTTTGTATTTATTTATTTATTTAATTTTTTTTGAGCCACCACACCCAGCCACCAAGCATGTTTACTCTAGTGATTCTTGTTATATAAATTGATAACACACACGAAAAGAAAGTTGATTGTATAATATAAAATCAAGTTCAACACTGTGTAAAGTTGTTCTGTGGGGTTTTCTTTTTCTTTGTTGGAGACAGAGTCTCCTTCTGTCATCCTGGGTAGAGTGCCATGGTGTTATAGCTCACAGCAATCTCAAACTCTTGAGCTCAAGCACTCTTCCTGCCTCAGCCTCCCAAGAGTCTGGAACTACAGGCTCCCACCCCAATGCCTCCCTAGTTTTGCTACTTTTAGTTGAGTTGGGGTCTCACTCTTGCTCAGGCTGGTCTTAAATCTCTGAGTTCAAGTGATCAACCAGACTGTCTCCTAGAGTGCTGGGATTATTGGAGTGGGCCATCACCCCAATCCTGAGTTCTCTGTTGTTTTGTCTGAAACAATTACTATCACTTTACTAAGAAAAAGAATTTTAAGCTATATGGAAAAATGTATAAAACTATGGAACTTAGATTAATTAGCAAATGTCTTGAATTTTGCTCTGCTTTAGTAAAAGACAAATTGGAAGAGGATGCTACAGTGTGGCTCATGGGAGAAAGAAGGTGTGCAAATCTGACTAGGGGAAGAAAGGGCAGGGCATCAAAGAGGACAAACATGTATGCATATGAGTATTATTTAAGATATGTATTTATGTAGGCATCATGAATTTATGATTTTGTCAAGCTAAAGGGAAGAAGCTGAGGCAAAATTAACTTAAGAAGAGAGTTTATGGCTCGGTGCTTGTAGCTCAGCGGCTAGGGTGCAAGACACATACAACAGAGCTGGTGGGTTTAAACCCAGCCCGGGTCTGCCAAACAACAATGACAACTACAACCAGAAAATAGCCAGGCATTGTGGCAGGTTCCTGTAGTCCCAGCTACTTGGGAGGCTGAGGCAAGAGAATCACTTAAGCCCAAGAGTTTGAGGTTGCTGTGAGCTATGATGTCATAGCACTCTATCCAGGACAACAGCTTGAGACTCTGTCTCAAAAAAAAAAAACAAAAAAAAAAAGGGAGATTGGATTAAAGATGGCGGCTGAGTAATAGCTTCCCTGCAACTGGGCACGGCGAGTCAGGGGAGACAAGACTCCAGACATCTCTGGCCAGTGGGATCTGCCTATGATCATCCCTTTGAGGAAACAGGGAGCAAGCAAGGGACTTCTGGACCCCAGGAGGAGGACAAAAACAGTGGAAAGTGGCAAGTGGCTGCGTGTGTTCGATCGACCTAATCACGCCAGCAACCGTGAGTACAAGCAGCAGTGAGACTGCAAACTGGAAAGGCCTTACCTGTGAACTCTTTTGGTGTTCTTGGACTTGGCGCTCAGGTGAGCTGCCTTGGGGAGAGCTTGAGCAAAAGTGTGGAGAACTTTGGGCATTGTCTGGGGCCCCAAAA
>CAUYPK010041758.1:0-10886 GCA_963574355.1 Loris lydekkerianus
TTTGCTTATATAATTATCAGCAAGGTCGATGGAACATAAAGGGTTATGGAATTTTAGACATAGAGTAGAATCTACAAACTCACCCAGTCTTTTAGTTACCAACCTTTCTACATTCCCCCACAAATGTTGCTACACACCTACTATATGCCAAATGCCACATGCAGGCACTTCAGAGCTCTCTCCGCACCCTCCTTCCAGAATATAGGATCATTAGCTATTTGACAGCTGGGGTTTGATGGAAGACAGAAGCCAATTACACTTAAAAAAAAATAAGCATTATTGTGGGATATATTCTAGGGCTTTTATTTTAATAAAAATGACCCCTGGAACAATAATACTATATCACCAGGACCCCAAGAAGCCAGATAACCTTAAATCTATAGTCACTTTTCAGATGAGAACTGTAAGCCTAAAAATGGAAAATGACTTGTCCCATGGTAGACACCAAACTAGTGAAGGAAGCAGCATGCCTTCCCTTTGTTCCTGTTAACCCCTGTCTCCTGGGAAGCCTCCCAGGAGGTATAAGTAACATCTCAATGAAAAACCAAGTCTAAGGGATGAAGAGGAAATATCTTTTGCTTTCAGAAAAAAGATTTTAGTAGTGATAAAATATTTTAAATATGCCATCTCAAATTTAATTTGATTAACTTCCTTTAAAAATGTGGAATTTGCTGTGAACATGATTCCACTGGCCAAGGTTAAGACGTGATCTTGTAGACTGTGAAAGGGACTTTTCTCCTGGGGAATGTGCTTCTCAAAATAAAGGCAGCTGGAAGCCTGCAGTTGGCTATTTGAGCCAGAGAAGTCAATTGGTTACAGAAAGGAGTTTTCTCTTCTTCTTAGGTACCCTGGAGGGCTCGTTATGAATCTTCTGAAAGATATGTGAGTGGGACCAAGCTAGACCTGGATCCCATTAGCTTGGTCTATTCACAAACAGCGGTTAGCATTAGTAGAGTCATAAGTCCCTTATTTATTTTGTTTTGCTGTCAGGCACCCTCATATAACTGAGCTCTTCAATAAATAGGTTGAGGTTTTCAGCAAATTAAGTGGAAAAAAATGAAAAACGAATGTAAACACCATATTTGACCTGTTTGTCTTTGAGTGCCCATTCGAATGTGCTGATTTCTCAGCCCAAGTGCTGTTTCAGCATGCCTTCCCTTTGTTCCTGTTAACCCCTGTCTCCTGGGAAGCCTCCCTGAGCCCTGTCCTCTCACCCCACCCCTGAGTCCCCTCTCCACAGTGTGGTAGTCATCCTCCCTGGGTGCTCTGCCATCTTGGTTTTAAATTGTTGTCCTCCCCTTTGGTACTGTAAAAATTTTTCAGATCTGGACCTGCAACCTCTACTTTTCAACTCCAAGGACCTGGCCTGGCACATAACAGGTGCTTACTAAAAGCCAGCAGGTTACATATGGTCTGAGCTCATTGATATCAGAGTCCACATTTCCAGTCATAGGGTGTTACACCCCTTTGAGGGCAGAGAGTGAATGACAATTCCCTTTGAACCTATGAGCTGTGATGTTCAGTATTTAGGAGCTGTGTGGACAGGGAGGAAGGATGTCCTTATCACAGTGGGGATTACAGAATGGAGATGTTCTCACAGCAAGAGCAGCCTTTGTGCTTTGATTTTAGGGTGGCAGCCAAGATCTGTTGACTCAAAGGCCAAGGTCTCTGAGACCATTGGTCCACCAAATGGCCTGCATGGAAATCATCCCCCCAGAGCTTGTTTTGCATGTACATTCTTGTACCCCGTCCTGAATCAGGATCACATCTCTGTCGTGGTGGCGAGAGACTTTGTTTATCCACCTCCTTAAGTGATTATATGTCCAGCAACACTGACCAGCTGTGGGCTAAGCAGTCTGTGCAGCACCTCGTTTCCCAAAAGGTTATTTGAGAACTGCCTTCATAACTTTGTGTAGGTGTACAGGGGAGGTGGCCAACACATAGAGAATATTTTGTCAATATTTTGTAAGATTTTGTAAATAAAGGTACACTTAACTACAATATTCTGTTTCCCCTCTCTGTGGCCACTTTACAGGTAACTTTTGGAATGCTCTGTGTATCACCTGTGCTATTTACTTAAATAATTTTTCTTAATTTATCTTAAAATTGCCTTTAAATCAACATATACATTTTGCTTACATTTATTTAAGAAATAAATTGTAATTTCATTGTATAAACAGAAGACCAGTATCACTTGCTATAAATATTATGAAAAGATATTAGAGGAAAACAAAACAATTTTATTAAAATTCAGCCAAACATTGGTGTGCATTGATGTTGTTGAACCAGAGATAGGTTCCCCTTTGTGAGAAAAGGAGGATGGCTAGTGGCTGGGGAGGTTGTAGGCCTGTTGTACCAAATGGACTTTGTCCAGTTAGAAGGCTTGACAGGGACCTGAGGATGTGTTCCATCCTTGACCTCATGTGTCAGCACTGCCTGAGAGCCTCACTCATCAAGCCAGCTGGGCGGGGCTGCCCTTTGAGGGGTGCTAGTGGGTGTTGGGTTCTGAGACTCAAGGCCTAAAGGTCTTCAGTGAAGGCCCCAGAATGACTCAGTGAGCTCTTGTTTAGCCTTCCAGTGACCCTTGAGTGCTTTTGAGATCCACTCTTTGAGTGTTAGTTCAAAGGCCAGGGGAGGGCCAAGAACTGGAATTTGGGGATATATTGGCGACCCTGGAAGCCAACCAGAGTCTTGTGGGCTTGGTGTCCTCACTGGAGGTGAGGCTGTGGGGAAAGCATGCAGGTGGGGGTGTTGTCTTGTTAATAAGGAGGTTGGCAATTTGTTCCTGGATCCTGGCCCTAAACCATCAGCTAGGAGCACTTTCATACAGGTCACTTGACAGCTTCAGGACCTCATCCCTCTCCACTGTATCGTCCGGTGCATTTATTCAGCATGTGGTTGGCCCAAGGTGCCATGCCAGGCCCACCTCAAGGTGCTCCCTCCCATGTAGCCAGGTGATAACCACGTGCCAGGCACCAGGTCCAGGTCAGGAAGGGGGACCTGGTGCTCAGAGGCCCAGAGTGGGAGGGAATTGCTCCTTCCTGGAGACCTCCAGCATGCAGGATGGTGACTTCCAGTGAGGCCTGGCTGTGAAAATGGAGACCTCACTGACTTGAGTGGGGCTGGCAGAAGACTGAGCTGTCGCAGTTAGTCACAACCAGGCCACATCTGGTGACATTGAGATGGCTACAGGAAAGCCAGGGGACAAAAGGAAAGGGTCGGTGGCCACAAGTTGCCTGGCGCCAGCTTTGGGCTGAGCTAGTGGGGTCTGACAGCCCTGCCCATGGGCACCTCTCTGCCACCCAGCCTCCCTTGAGGTCCTGGCTTGTGACCTCCTTCCAAGGCCCACTCCCCTCACTAAAGTGACTGATTAGGCATACAGTGTACGGGCACCCAGATTCATAGACCAGTGTGAGCAAAGGCATCAGTGCAGGGAAGCATGAGGGTGGGAGGGGACGGTGTGCTGAGTGTCAGCCAGCAACTGGTATGAGGTGACTGGGGCTCTGCCCAGGGGTGCATCTGGGTAGGGTGTCTGGCCTACTAAGGTGGACTTCCCCCTGACCCATCCACCTCAGTAGGATGGGGTGAATAAAGTGGCGGCAGCATCTTTGTGCACCTGTGTGGGGAGCACACTGTAGACTGTAAAGTGCCAGTAACTGAGAGACATTCGAGGTGGCCGCAGACATTCCTACACACAGGTTCCTACAAAAAAACTCTCTTAAGAGATGAGTAGAACCCAGCTCTGGGGCAGGAACTTCCTGGGATGGTGGTGGGGACGTGGGGTGGTGAGTCCAGGGGGTGGGTGTGATGGGGGGGGGGTGATGGAAACACCCAGGCAGCTGTCACCATCTATTGAGCTGAATCCCTCTTCCACATCCTCCCCACCACCCTGAAAGACAAACTTCTAGAGAACTCGCTTCACTTAGGCTTTGGGTGACTCTGTGTGGGTGTGTGTTTTCAAGAGGAGAGTTTTTCTCCATGTGGCTCTGATTTATGCTGATATTGTCAAATTGACAAATATAAATTGCATTATTCCACCGAAAATTGATGTGATGATTTCTTTGCTCCCCACCCAGCACACTTGTCATGAGAAGTCTTTAGGGTACACGGGGAAACTTTGTAGAGTTACAACATGTGCCAGCGCGTGGATCCTGCTTTCTTTTAGTTGTTTCAACTTTTCCATTTTCTTCTTGGGAACAGAGAAAGTATTGAAATATTTACAAGAATATCACTGGCCAGCCAGTGGCAGATACTGTGGACCAAAGCTGTGTCTACAGGCTACCACAGAGTTGGAGGAAAACGCAAAAGAAATGCAAAGTCTACAAAGCAGGTGACTTCTTGACACTGAAGACAAGACATCTCCATTTCAACAGTTTTCAGTTTTTGTTTAGACATTTATCAAAGGGAAAACCTCTTGGAAGAGCAGACCAGCATGCCCAGGTGCGCTGGTCCTCAGGGAAATACATCCTGGAAACTTCTCTTACTCTGGAACAGCAGAGGTAAATGTGATTGTATCTGTATCCTTACAGATTTGATGTTCAGTTTTTCTAGATAGAAAAGATATTCAGAGTTGAGAATGTGAGGGACTGTAGAAGTTCATTAAAATGGGAGTTACCGGCCTTGATAAATTCTTTCTGAAACTGACCCTTTAGAGAAGGGCTCCCTCTTCATAAAAGGAATTATGTAAATATTTGGCTTCTCATGGATAGATTTGGACTTTCGTCTCTTACTTTATAACAATTGCATGCTAAAATAGGCATCTCCGGCAGTGGCCCCCTCGTAAACTTAGCTTTCTTTGACATATTTTAAAAGCAAATAATTTTGGGACGCGTATCGTGGTCTGCTGCAGACATCATTTCTAGTTCAGCCAGGATATTATTTGAGAACTGCAAAGCTCTCTAGGTATTACATCCGTATATAAACCATGTGTGAGAAAGATATAAATTCAGTTTTGAAATATTTGTGTGACTGCTTTCGGCTTTCAATCTGTGCCAAACATGTGCTCTGGTGACAGATGGAGTCATGTGGGCCCCTGAATGAAAACATTTTATTGTGTGTAGACTTTGTCTTCCAGCAGTTGGGTTTAAGGAGCTGGGAGATGTAGAGGATCCACTTGCTAAGAGGTGTGTTCTCCAGTGAACATAAAACGCTTTTCCTCCCCCTTCAAATACATTACTGGGTTACTTGGTCTCAAGTTCTGTGTCATAGAAAATATTGCTATGTACTCTGGATTGATCTAGAATAACTAACTTTAAGGCATCTTCATGTTAACTTTAAATTTGGAAACTGAACATTTTCCTAAGAATTTATTGAAATCTTTGGCTTTGCGGGCCTGTAAACTATTCAGGGAGGCCAGGATCTAGAAATGCCAGACAAAGTAAAGAACTCCCAGTTAAATTTAAATTTCAGGTAAACAGTGAATATTTTTGTGAGTGTAATTATGTCTTTGATATTGTATGGGGCATATTTATCCTAAAAAGTTACTTGCTGTTTATCAGAAATGCAGATTTAATTGGAAGTCCCATATTTTTATTTGCTAAATCTGGCAGCCCTGCCAGTTTATCCCAATGTATTGTTTGTGGTCATGAGCAATGGACTGTTACAGACAATTCCTCGTCACTGAAGGCTTGTGAGTCTGCAAGGCCACAGACACAGAGATGGGGGAAATCTCGGTCCAGTCTTCCCAGAATAAAAAGAAATATTTTGTTAGATGCAGTGGTTCTCAACCTGTGGGTTGCAACCCCTTTGGGGGTCAAACCCAATCCCACACACCCCGTCAAATACAGGTGTATGACAATAATTTTATGGTTGGGGGTCACCACAACATGAGGAACTGTATTAAAGGGTCCTGGCATTAGGAAGGTTGAGAACCACTGTGTTAGAGCATAAAGGCCGTAGATCACAGGCCTTCTACTTCTGATTGGACTCCAGTTTTTTTGGAGAAAAAACTGGACAAAAATACTTTTGTTCACCCTATGTATGTCCGTTTCCTCACATTTCCCCTTCTTGCTGTTTGTTTTTACGCTGTGTGGGCAGAGTGGGGAAGGCGAGGGGAGTGCTCAGAATGGGCACTTATCTCTCCATTGAGGAAGCCTTTCTCTCGCTCTGCCATCCTCACGCAGGTGAATGCCGAATCCTACCCATTCAAAGCCTGGGTCATGGCATCCCTTTTGTCAAGAGTCCGTGGACCATCTCAGTGCAATCAGGTTTTTTAACCCAAATGGGATCCCTCTTCAAGACGACTTTCTCTTTCAGTCTTAACTGGACTTTATGCTTCCTGAAGGCAGAGTCCTGTCTAATTTAAGAAAAGAACACATAGTAGGGGCCTGGCAGACAGATGACACTCAGAAAAGGTTTGGTTTCTTCTTTCCCTGGAGGTAACTTCTAATTGAGTAAGACCCGGTATGAGGTGCGAAGGCAAAGGCTTTCTGCAAGTCACCCTCTTCCATTTTCTCAGCCACCTCAGGGTTTAGCCACATGTACTCCCTGCACACGTTAGAAGGTCAAGGTTCAGCCACATGCACTCCCTGCACACGTTAGAAGGTCCCACCTTTGGTGGAAGGCAGAGCGGCAAGTTGTCCTTATTCCCATGGATTCCCAAGATGGATTTGTGAGTCCTGGCTTAGGGCAGGACTCTGGGTCACCACTCAACAGTTGGTTTATTTTGTAAATGAACCTGTTCAATATTCTTAACACAATATAAATTGTCATATAAATAGAAAAAATAGACTATGGAGATGAACATATCTATGAGACCATAAAAATTGACTATAGATGTGAGCAAAGAATCCCCCAAATTAAGAAATAAAAAAATTGATAAAAATATGAAAAGACTCAATCTCAGTGATAGATGAATGCACATTAAAACAAGAAAGAGCTTTGTTTTCTTCATAAATTATCAAACATTATGTATAGGGCTTTCGCTTTTTTATTGATAGTGTTTTACTTATTTATGGGATGGGATACATGTGATATTTTGTTTGAGTCAGAAGCTGCAGTATTTGTCTTTCTGTGCCTGTCTTGTTTCGCTGAACACCGTGCCCTGCATTTCTATCCACATTGCTCCCAGTGACAGGGTTGTATTCTTTTTTGTGGCTGAATAATATTCCACTGTGTATGTCCACTGCATTTTCTTTCTCCATTTGTCCATGGATGGACACGTAGGTTGACTCCTTTGCTACTGTGCTGCAGCACATACATGGTTCCATGTGTCCCCGATAGGCACCCAGTAGTGTGATTGCTGCATCATTTGGTAATTATATTTTTAGTTTTTGAGAAATCTCTATACCGTTCTCCGAAGTGGTTGTTCTAATCTGCATCTCCTTTGACAGTGGTGTGAGTTTCCTTCTCTCCACATCCTTGACAGCGTCTGTTATTCTTTGCTTTTTTAATCGTAGCCACTGTAACAGGGGTAAGGTGATACCTCCTGGTTTTGATTCACTTTTTCCTGATAATTGGTGATGTTGTACATTTTTTCATATACCTGTTGGCCACTGGTATGTCTTCTTCTGCAAATTGTCTAGCCATGTCCTTTGCATACGACTTTCTCTTTATAATGACTGGACACTGGGTTGTCAGCCTGCCAGCCACCTGGGCATTGTTAAATGAAAGGAAACCAGGCACATTTCAGATGTAGCAAAGAGGAGGGCACCCTACCCCTCTCTCCACCCCTCCACGCTGCCTCTAGCATCATCAGGGAGGGGAGGCCATGGTGGATTGCGTCTCTTCACCTGTGCTATGCCAGGCGTCCAGAAACTGAAAGAAAAGATCAGCACCTGGGTGACAGACACATCAGGGACAATTTTATACAGAAATGAAACTCACTCAGAACAATTAATGCATTATTAGTGTGGGTTTTAGACCAACGTAGCCCATAACTCACAAAGCTCTTGCACTGATAAGATACTTGTCGGCTAGTACAGGATTAGGCAAGTTCTCTTTTTATGGATATAGATCAGAATAAACCTAGGTATTGTTGGGAGAAAATTATGTAATCGTTCCTAAATGGAACAATTTTCTTTATTTTTTTGGCTTTCTCTGTATAAGATGAAACAAGGATTTAAAGACTGTTAAGAACTTTAATTTCAACACTGAGAACAAAAGAATTTCTTAACAGATTTATTAAAAATGCTGCTAACTTGACCTATAGGCCTACTTAATATTTATCAAATTGAATAGAATTAAAATCTCTCCAGGACTCTAATTTGCTATTATAATAGTTGTGCTCATCCTGTTTGACTATGTAAATTAGGATTTCCCATTTGAGTCCCCCAAATTCAATGACCACAGTCAACAGTTAGAAAATTAAAGGTTGTGGAAATCCTCTCCGCACCTGTCTCTACATGGCCACACTTTGCCCTTGGTCATAGGCCAGGAGTCCCTACAACTGAATATCTAGCAGAGGGGATGGGACAGGAAGCACAGCGTATGCCCTGCTGTTGCCTTCTGGAATTCTGAATATCTTTTCCCATATAGACACATGAGATTTCAGGTCAATAAAGTAGAATTAGAACTCAAAGTGCATTTTTCTCATAAAGAAACAAAATGTCCTAAATGGTAGCATGAGAGTCAACTGCACAGGTTAAAATGCATTTGAGAGCGAGCCTTCAAGAACTGACTGAGTCTACAGAAAATGCATTTCAAATTCAAACAACTCAGCCTGTGCTTGCTGGGGTGTGCCTCTCCCTCAGCTAGCATGACAGGTGTGTATTTTTGAATAGAAGGTAATAGGCTGCCATGACGATAATTTCTATTATGGTCCCTTAGTTCTCTGTTTTGATCTCTTGACTTCTCAAGGAAGCTTTCCTGCTGGGTAGATAATGAACAAAATGTTTTAGATGAGGAGTCTGGTTCACTTGGCAGTTCTTTCTCATTAAAACTAAGCAAATTGGAATTCTGGCTTATAAATAAGGCTCATATGGAGTTGGTTCTGTGCTTCAACCTACAAGGGCTGGGACATTGCTGAGTGAACTGAAAATCAATCACCCGTCAGAACTTCCAAGATGAGCACCAAGCCCTGTGCCTCAACCCCTATGTCCTCAAAATCACTACAAGGCCAGGGAAATTTTTAATTTGTTTGATAGTAATTCATTGAACACATACTTGTCTGCATGGAAAGATATAGCAATGAATTTGGCAGACAAGGCCCCTACCTCTCAGTATTCCATTTTTGATCAGGGGTAGGGAGAGAAGTGTTGGAGACAAAGAGGCAAATAAATAAAGCAAGATTGGATACTGTTAAGTACTGGCCAAGGAGCAAAATAGGTGATGGGCTGGAGAGCACCTCAGAAGGAGAGGAAAGGATTTAAATAGGGTGGCCTCTTTGAGGGGTAATATTTGGGCAAGTATTTGAAGTGTAAGGTTTGAGGGCATGCAAATGTTGGTTTGAGGGTACAGTCTTCTAAGTAGAGAGCACAGCAAAGCAATAGACATGGGTGGGACATTGCTGGGCTCATCGCAGGGTCTGAAGGGTGGTCAGTGTGGTCACCGTACAGTGAGCAAGATGGGGCCATCAGGAGCTGAGATTCCAGAACTTAGGAAAACAATTCCAATTTTATTCCAATTGTTTCATGGCCAGAATGATTATTTACCATATAATATGATTAGGAGCACAGATCTACAACTTGGAAGTGTGAGTTGGTGTCCTGGGTCCATGATTTGTGCAGCCCTGGGCAAGTTGCATAACTTCTTTGTGCATCTATCTATCTATTCAATGTAGATGAATATTGAAGGGTTGTTGTCAGGCCTAAATAAGTTAAAAATTAAGATCACAATGGGGCTGGCTTGCATAATAATTCCTGATTTAGTGTTTATGGTTGTAATCACTGTTTATTGATTATGTAATTTCCGCTCAGCACTGCATTTTTGCCCCATGACTAGCTCTCATTTATCCTTTCTTCTTCGGGCTTCCTACAATCCATTCTCAAATAGAGAATGTTTCCAATATCATTCAGATCTATACTTAAAAACTCTGGGAGGGCTTCCCACCACACTCAAATAAAATGCAATCTCTGCCTTGGAGGGCCTGCCACAGCCAAGGCCTCCCCCACCACCTGGTTACTGTCCCTACTTCTCCACCTCCCATCTCTCACTCCACGTTAGCCATACTGACTGCCTGGGTTCCTAGGACCCAGCACCTTCTCTATGGCCTTGGGGTCTTCACAGCCATGTTCTCTTGATGGAAAACCCTACCACCAATCCTTTTTTTAATCAAGTGTCCTCTCCTTTAAAATTGGAAAAGGGATGAAATTGCAAACTAACACAGCCTCTATGGAAAGAAGTATGGAAAATCCTCAAAGAACTAAAGGTAGACCTTCCATTCAATCCCACAATCCCGTTAACTAGGTATCTACCCAGAAGAAAAACAAAATCATTTTACCAAAAGGACATTTGCACTGGAATGTTTATAGCAGCTCACTTCTCACTTGGTGAGATGTGAAATTGACTCATGTGCCCATCAACTTAGGAATGGATTAATAAACTGTGGTATATGTGTACCATGAAAGACTATTCAGCCCTAAAAAGATGGAGACTTTATATCTTCTGTATTAACCTGGATGGAGTTGAAGAATATTTTACTCTTATGGATCACAAGAATGAAAAAGCAAGCGTCAAATGTACTTAATACTATAGGTCATTTCAAAAGTTTTGTCCGTTTTTATGAGTCTACTTTAAACTGTAATATCTCAGTGAATATTTATTCAATTTAATTGAAATAAGCGCCATTTGAGTCAATGCACTTTTGCCAACGTAACACAAGTCGATTAATTCCGTCGGCATAAAAATTGGGTGCTCGGGATTCAATGAAGTCAACGAAGGCCATTTTTGCTAGGTCCTGATTGGCAAAGGTTCTACCGGTGAGAAAGTTATCGAAGTGCTTGAAAAGA
>CAUYPK010041760.1:0-25229 GCA_963574355.1 Loris lydekkerianus
GGCGAGTACCTGTAATCCCAGCAGCTTCTGGAGGCTAAGGCAGCGGGATGCCCACAGCCTGAGGTTGCAGTGAGTTACCATGCCCACCACACTCTGCTCAGGGGCATAGGGTGGGACTCTGTGTCAACAACAACAACAAAAAAGCAAAGAAATAAAAAATAAGCAACGAAATAAAATGTTAGAAAAACCAAAAATAAATAAAAAAGAATGAGTGGCCTTGATGAAACAGTAAAAATTATTACTTTTATTAAATCTCAATCCTTGAGCATATAAATCTTTGTAATATTCTACAATTTCACAAAATGGAAAGTATACTTAAATTGCTGCATACACAAGTATGATAATTGATTTTAGGAAAAACCACTTGTGCATCTGAGTTATGCAATGAAATTAAGCAGCTTGCTCATGGAACACTATTTTTACTCAGAAGAAGAACCAAAAAGCAAGTTATAGTTATTCAGACTTGAAAATGAACAAAGTGAGCCTGTCATTTCAAAGAAAATAACTGGTATTTACTGCAATGATAAAATGACCACTGGAGTAAAAATGAGAATTATGGGGAAAAAAGCCATCACCATGAACTTGATACCTTTCCAATGCTCCTCTGATGAAATCAGTGGGACTATCAAACAAATGTGAATTATGTATATTGTATAATAAAAGGTGTTACATTTGGAGGATCTGTACAAATGCAATGGATATTGGTATGTTTTCCAAATTACTAAATGCAAGTGTTAGTCATGCAAGGGTAAAAGATTCATTCAAAGTACAACAAGTAAGACCAATGGGTTTTAATGTAACAGAATAAGAAAAGTCCACTGATAATGGCTTCATTTTCCACATTGCAACTAACATTTTAAAAACTATCAGTTCTTAAGCTAACATTTAAGAAATTATTATTTGTTGTAGTATAGGATCCAAAAAACAAAACCCACAATTGTCTCAACAGGCTATTAAAATACTCCCTTTTTCAAAAATATATCTATGTGGGGCTAGACTTTATATACTTAAATCAAAATAATATAACAGATTGAACACAAACATTAAAAGAAAATTGTAAAAATATAAAACAATGCCCCTCTTCTCACTGGGCTTTTTTGTTTTTGAAAGTAATAGGTATTTTTAATTAAAATATATAATTTGGGTCAGGTGCAGTGGCTCACCGCCTGTAATCCCAGCACTCTGGGAGGCCAGCACGGCTAGATTGCTTGAGCTGAGGAGTTAGAGACCAGCCTGAGCAAGAACAAGCCCCTGTCTCTAAAAAACATCTGGGTGTTGTGGCGGGCACCTATAGTCCCAGCTACTGGAGAGATTGGAGCAAGAGAATCACTCAAGCCTAAGAGTTTGAGGTTGTTATGAGCTATGCCATGGTATGCCACTGTCTTCAAACTACCAAGAGATATTATATGGTATTAATAAGCAACTGTTTAAATAATAAAAGATTACTGTGGACCTCCAAAGTACCTTCATAATTACGGAACTTAAGTGGTACACATCATACCAAGAGAACTTAAAGGAACTTTCTCCAGATATAAACCTCGTGTCAATGCTGCCTAAAGCAGGGGGATAGATGAAAAAAGGCTGACTCCATTTAATTAATTTAATTAAATTTTCTTTGCCCTTAATAATTCCTATGTCAAGAAGGTCAAATGTACCATCTTAACCTCTGTGAGGCAAAACAGTAAGTCTGGCTACAAAGAGCATTTTTGTTAACTTTTCTTAAACTGTTTGATAATCCTTTTACAATTACTAAGATTAGCTAAACATATCAGCCTAGATTTGATTCGATACAATATAATAATATTTCTCCAATCTGACCTGTTGAGGCCAATCTGGCTTTTATATCTGGTATTTGAAATGGTCTCTTTTTCAATAGCAGCTCCAGAAATTACATTTCCTTTATGACATTTTCTTAGGTTTATCAATTTCTATAAGCATTCCCCATTTACTCTTTACTTCTGTACCCTATAAAATATTTAAAAATTCTTCATAATATTTTAAAATTCATAATTATGCTTATCATTAAATTGGTCATATATGTCTGCCAGTCTACAATTCCATTTGTCAAGGTCTAGCCAACCTATTGCAGAATATCACACACAAAACTGTATGTAAAGATTTTTAAGTTAAAGAAATGGAAGAGGACACTTTTCATAAAGGTACTAAAATTCAAGGAGAAGAAAGTGTTTTAGAAGTTGTCTAAATACTCTCTTTGCTCTTAATAATTCCTATGTCAAGAAGGTCAAATGTGCCATCTTAACCTGTGTGAGCCAGGACAGTTTGATCAACTTCTTGCTTGGTTGCAAAATTTCTTTGGCTCTGAAAGAACAGTCTAAAAACTTAGCTCCAATGTCCACATTACTACCAGGCAGACTTCTGGTAGCCAATGTTTTCAAGATCATTCTTTGCCCTTTGAAGATGACAGCAGCCAAATTCCAGAGGGCCTAAAATAAGCCCAGCTAGTCCAGGTATCTCTTTCCTTCTCTCTTACAGCTCCCTCCTACTCCCTCATTTCTTTAATCTCCTTTACCTCATCACTACTTTAGTTCTTTTCCTTTTAAATTTTATGATATTGTGTCTATAAACCTCAAATTCTTGATAACAAAAAAAAAAAAAAAAAAAATCTTCTTTTAAGATGAGGCCTTGCTATGATTCCCTAGCTCGTCCCAAACTCCTGGGCTCAAGGAATCTTCCCTCCTCAGCCTCCCAAGTAGCTGGGATTATAGGCATAAGACATGGTACCCAACTTGATACAAAAATTTTTCTTCTTCTTCTTCTTTTTTTTTTTTTGAAGACAGAGCTTCAAGCTGTCACCCTGGGTAGAATGCCATGGCATCACAGCTCACAGCAACCTCAAACTCCTGGGCTCAAGAGATTCTCCTGTCTCAGCCTCCCACGTAGCTGGGACTATAGGTGCCTGCCACAACACCCAGCTATTTTTTTGTTGCAGCCATCATTGTTGTTTGGTGGGCCCGGGCTAGATTCGAATCTGCCAGCTCAGGTGTATGTGGCTGGCGCCTTAGCCACTTGAACCACAGGCGCTGAGTCTTGATAACAAAATTTTTATGGGAATGATACCATAAGGAAATTTGAGAGAACAAAAGAAAAACCTGGCCTAATATAAAATGTACTTAATCAGATCATCAGTCTCTGGAAGAATAAACTTAGAGAAAATAAAGTAGGCCAAATTATTTCCTATACCCTCCACAAAGAAAAGAATGGTATAACTGTTGGGTTTTTTCTTTTTTTGTTTTGACAGAGTGACTCTGTCTCACTTTGTCACCCACAGTAGAGGGCCCTGGCATCATAGCAAACTCAAACTCTTTGACTCAAGCAATTCTCTTGCCTCCTGAGTAACTGAGACTACAGGTGCCCGCCACAAGGTGTGGCTGTTTATTTATTTATTTTTTTAGAGATGGAGATCTTGCTCTTGCTCAGGCTGGTCTCGAACCTGTGAGCTCAAGCAATCCACTCACTTCAGCCTCCTAGAGTGCTAGAATTACAGGCATGAGCCACCACACCAAGAATGATATATTATTAAAAGTACCAGCTTTGAAGTTAGGCCAGAGTTTGCATACAGCCAATACATATAACCTTGAGTGGGGTATCTAACCTAAGTACTAGTGTATGTACATACTCATGTATTGCATTGAGAATATACAACCTACCTCACAGGGTTTTGTGAAGATAAAAGAAGATAAACCCTTTGGAATAGCTCCTAACATTGTTTTTAAGTCAATATTGAACAAATAGCAACTAACATTGTTAGTGCTCCTAACATTGTTTTTAAGTCAAAGTTGAACAAATAGCAACTTCCCCAAGGGGAGGAAAAGCTACAAAATGTATGTATTTGTCACTTATCACTGCTTCTTCCACCTCTAGTACCTTATGGGAGGAAAGCAATTTAGTTAAAAATGTCTTTGAACTAGCAAAATTTTGGAGCTTGCTTTCAATCTGACTTTCTCTCTAATGTTCAGAATCCTGTGAGTTCCTAAATTCAGGAGCTATATGAATAAAACAGTGTGTACCATGATTAAACTGGAAGAGAATCATCTTTCCAGGTGAGACCAACCAACAGTTGTAGGTCAATTACTTTTTTTTTTTTTTTTTTTTTGGAGAGAGTCTCACTCTGCTGCCCAGGCGAGAATGCGTCATAGCTCACAGCAACCTTAAACTCCTGGACTCAAGCAATCCTCTTGCCTCAGCCTCCTGAGTAGCTAGGACTACTGCTACCCACTACCATGCCCAGCTAGTTTTTCTTTTTTTAGTAGAGAAGGGAGTCTCTCTCTTGCTCAGGCTGGTCTTGAACATCTGATCTCAAGCAATCTACTCGCCTTGTCTCCCAGACTGCCAGGATTAGAGGCGTGAGCCACTGCGCCCAGCCCACTTATTCTTATAAACTACCTTGGAGTGACTGTTCTCATGAGCTCGCTCTCACTCTATCTTTTTTTTTTTGCCTCCAAAAGAAGGAATATGACTAAAGCATGGATGAGACATAAATGTTCCCTGAAAACCTTCTCAAGTGAATAATGACTAAATTTAGATGCCCTTCTGCCCACTCAATTTGCAGCTGTGCTGCTGACTCATTCACGACAGAAGCATGGTAGATGAGCAGATTTGCCTATGTATAAAACTGTGTCCAGGGACATGGACTCCAATGCCAAGCCTCTACACAGAGCTGTGTTAATTCTTCCAGACAGACAGGTCTTTCCTTTTCTTGGGAAGCATGCTAAACAAGATTCTGATGTTTAGCATCAACAATGAAGACATTCTTCTATGACAACAATGAAGACATTCTTCTTTGCCTTTAACTCAAATTCCTTCTGCTATGGCTTAAGTTCATCTCCTATTTTGCATTCCCAAAGACACACAGAATATTACTAAAGTAACTACTTGTTGTATGCTCTGTAAGAAATGAAGATATGACTTAATTATTGGTCCAAAAGAAATATTTAGAAAAATTGCCAGGTAATAAATTAAAGCTTCCTAAAATCAGCATGTCACATTTCTCTGGCAATGACCATCTCCAAGAAAAAATCCTTGATTTTGCCAATAAAATAAGGAAAGAACTGTGTGATCTCTCTACTGTACCTGATATTGCTCTTACTATATCAAAGGCGAAAGTGGCTGATGGTTGCTAAATGCCAAAGTTAAATCTGGGAGTGCAGAGAAGACCTTAAAAAAAACAAAGCCTTCTTGGTTCCCAAAATAGCCTACAACTGTCACCACCACCAAGTGCTGGCTTTGAGAGTTGATCTAGCTATTGTGCCTCAGAATATGGCTAATACTACCTGTCTCAGCCTCAGAATAACTCTCTTCCCCACAAAACCCAGCATTAGGTCCCTAAGTAAATGTTATACTAGAAGCTAAGCTTAGTGCAGCCTAAAACCTACTTGTTTGGATTTTTCAGCCTTTGTTTGCCTTGATTTTAATTTATCACACTGACAAAAGTTTTGGGAGGGCACATCAAAAGACTACAAACAGAGTAAAAAGGTAACCCACAGAATGGGAGAAAATATTTGCAAATCATCTATCTGTTAAGGTACTAATACCAGAGTATACAAAGAACTCCTAAAACTTAAAAAAATCCCAATTCAAATGGGCAAAGGATTGAACTGACCTGTCTCCAAAGATATACAAATGACCAATAAGCACATGAAAAGATACTCAACAGCATTAATTATTAGAGAAGGCAAATCAAAATCACAATGAGATACCACCTCACACCCATTAGGACGACTATTATCAAAAGATAAAATAAGAAAAGTTTTGACAAGAATGTGGAAAAATGAGAACCCTTATGTATAGCTGATGGGAATGCAAAATGGTATAATATCTATGGAAAACAGCATGGTAGTGCCTCAAAAAATTAAAAACAGAATTACCATTTCTATTCTATTAAAAAACAGAATTTGGGTATATACTCAAATTGAAAGAATTGAAAACATGGTCCCAAAGAGATGTATACTCTCATGTTCACAGCAACATTATTCCCAGTAGCTGAAACGTGGAAGCCTATTATCCCAAGAGTCTACTTCTAGATAAATGAATAAGTAAAATATGGTATATACATACAATGTATATATTCCAAAGCATCTGTGACCCTGCTGACACCTTGATTTCAGATGCCTGGCCTCTAGAACTCTAAGAACAATTTTCTGTTGTTTTAGGCCACCAAGTTTGTGATAATTTGTTTAAAAAGCCACAGGAAACTGATACAATTGGCACAGGGAATCAGAACCTAGAGGGTCTGCCACATCCTTACCCCTTGCTATTAACTGAAAATCACAGCAGTGGTTGATCCCTCCTTTGTCATAGAAAAAGTTGTCAATAAATTAATTATACTTTTTTCTTTTTAGACAGAAGGTCAAGCTATCACCCTGGGTAGAGTGCCATGGCATCACAGCTCAAAGCAACCTCAAACTCTTGGGTTTAAGCAATATTCTTGCCTCAGCCTCCCAAGTAGCTAGGACTATAGGTGCCCGCCACAACGCCCGGCTATTTTTTTTGTTGTTGCAGTTGTCATTGTTGTTTTAGCTGGCCGGGGCCAGGTTCAAACCCGCCAGCCCCAGTGTATGTGGCCGTTGCCCTACCCACCGAGCTTCGGGCACCACCCTAATTATACAACTTTTTAAAAGACAACTACATTTAGCAGAAAGTATTTTTTTTTTTAATTACCAATTTTTAGTTCAAAAAGCAAAACCATGGAAGATCTAACCGTGCTTCTCACATTAACATTCTATCAAAGGTATTCTGGCAAAGGACTGAAATTAAAAATAGAGTAGCAATACATATTGATGAGGTTCCTGTGAAACCCAAGCACAAAGTCCTTTTGCTCTAACTAGATAGCCTCTTCGTATGCCAATGTAAGGATGGTCGGTCTTTATAGTGAAATAATAGAAAATTATTAATTCAAAGTCTTTCAGTAAGGACCAAAATCTGTTTCTCTACCTGCTTTTTTTTCTCTTGCCTGCAGCGCCCCATCCGCGTGGATTCCTGTTTTCACAAACCATTCAGGAACTGAACCCACCAAAAAGAAATGTAAGCTCCTTTGTCTTTTAGAATTTGTTCCTTTAAGCCTCAAGTAATTCTTGAGTGTCTAGGATGGATGAATAGTTGTGCCTAAGGATTGGACAGGAAGGAAGTCTGTCTTCAACCTTGCCTAAGGAAAACGTATACAGCATTTGCAAACTGCTTGTGGATTCAACTGCAATTACTCTTTTCTCTTGTTCCCCTTTAAACCCAGCTACCCACTGGACATCAATCAGAGCTGACATTCTTCCTTTCTTTCTTTGGGATCCCAGCCATTCTCTTGCTCCTTTCTCCCCCACCCTCATCTTCCCTTCTTGTTCCCTACTCTCAGCGCTTCTCTCTTTCTCATTTCTTCCCCCGACTCCCACTGGCCCAAAACTAGAACCCTTTTTGCCAGTGAAAGTAGTAAGAGTAAGATGTAGAGTCATTCAGGCTAGGGCGGAGAGGACACAGCTGGTCTGGTCAGTTTAGGTCCTACACGACCTCCACTTCATGTCTCCCATTCTTGCTGTTTCATAAATTCAGGTTCAACCTAAAAGTTTGTGATAGTGCCAAAAGCAGGGACACAGAAACAAGTGCACAAGTCCTGCCCAGTAAGGAATGGGTGCACCAACCCCTAACCCCTGGACCCTTACATTCCCACCCTGCCTTAACCCACGTGCTGACTTTCTTTTTGAACTCAGCCCACTCGCACCCAAGTGAACGAAGGCCACTTTGTTCACAAAGAACCTGGACTTCGTTTCCTTTTGTTCACATCTTAGAATAACCTCTCTGATTATATCTTGATGAGTTTAGGGCAATTGATTTAGGAGGTTAACTTTTAAACTGGAATGTTGTTTTAGGTCCTGGTTTATGCTGATTATTGCTTATTATGGGCCAAAGGTTATGCCAATTATAAGCAAAATGTTAAATGATTAACATGGTTTTTGCTTTGAACTTTCATGCATAAAACTGTAATTTTAGAAATGGCAGAACAGAACAGTCTTGGAGAGGCTACTCTCACTGTTCTCCTGAATTGCTGGCCTTCTGACAAATAAGTTTGGTGGCCCTATCCCCATCTCTGTATACTGGCTGACAGTGACAGCCCTCTTTGGTAACACTGAGGTGAGCCTGCTGTCTAGTCTTCACTCCTCCCGTGGTTTAAATACACTGGGAAAATTCAAGCCTATTACCCCTTAATCTCCATACCTACTGACAATCTTACTTACCACCTAACCCAAACCAAGGTCCACCTCTTCCCTAAAACACACTGTGTTACAGCCCCACCTGTACAACCTCTCACTGGAGCAACTCTGACAGGAACTTGTCCATCTAGGACAGTAAAAGGGGACCCGGAAATATGCAAAAACTCAAGAACTGCTCCTTTCCATCAACTTTTCCATTTGCCTTGATGACATCAGTATCTTTTTCCTATCTATGCCTCCCAGCAAACTGAACTGACACCTGCACTCCTGTTCTGCTTTCCCTTAATATATCCCTCTTCCCAGGCAACAAACAGGTCCCAAACCCCCTTCACACCTTGGAACTAAGCTTGCCATCCAACTAATCTCTCGAATCAAGGCAGAGGAGGGAAGCCATTATACTTTTATACAGGAGACTTCCTGTTTCTATCCCAAAGAGTCTGGCCTGGTCTGAGAGGGCTTTCCCTGAGGCTGGGAACATGTCAACCACCTGCAGTCTCAAAATGATGGATCCCGGTTCAACAGCCCCTGGAGACACTAGATCTTACCACTCCTGGGCCCCCCTCACTGCAGTCCTCCTGTTGTTAACCATTGCCCCTTGTGTCATCCAATTTCTGCCCTCATTTATTCAAGACAAGGTAAAGTTACTGCCCAATTTCTATTACTCCCAATGGACCCCAAACCTGTGCAGCCCTACCAACAGCTGACTCATCCCACTGACAACAACCATGACCCTTTCAGCCAGAAGCAGTTTTGGAAGACTGACCGTCATCCCATCACCCCTTTTAAAAAGAGCCAGGAATGGTGGAAGTCTAGTGCCGTCCCATAGAAACCCTTCCCCTCTATTCCTAGACAGAACAAAAGACCACAAAGGACCTAGCTAGCCCTACCCTAAAGGTTTGCAATGGAAGGACCCTAGCTCACCAGGATCCTCCAACAGGCAGTGGAATCTAACCACCCCCTACAGCCCTATACAAAAAGAGCCCCCTATATAAAAAGAGGCCTCCAAGCACCCTCAGCAGACACTGTCTTTGGCCTGCTGTCCCTTTCATTAAACCTGGCCTGAACCTCTCCACTCTCTGGTTTTGTCTCTAGGTACATGGCCAAATCCCCTTTCAGCTTAGAAATTACATAGTCATCCATCAGTATCCATGGGAGAACATTTCCAAGATGTCCTGAAAATCCCAAAATCCACTGATGTCCCTTATATAAAATGGCATAGTATTTACATATAACCTATGCACATCCTTCTGGATATTTTAAATCATCTCTAGATTATTTATAATACCTAGTATAGTTGTTATACTGTATTTTTAAAACCTATATTTTTTAAATAGTTCTATTGCTATTTTTTTTATTGTTTTTTTCCCCAAATATTTTCCATCCACATTTGGTTGAATCCACAGTTGTGGAACTCATACATACTGAAAGCCAATTATACAAGTAAATTAAAGGTGATAAAGGAATCAGTAAATTGAGAAATCTCCACCATCAGCAGATCATCACCAGGAGAAGGTTTTAACATATTAGTAGTAAGATTGACTGATCCAGTGCTTGAATCAATCCTTCCAAGTACATGTCTCTCTATTCTAATCATGATATAGCATTACTACCACTTAAGTGGAAATCATAATAGCAGTCTGTGCTCTCAGGACAGGTGACCCCATGAACTATCAGCCCTGTGTAAAAGACTCACAACTCCATTAGCAGAGACAGTTTGGCTCCCAGATGGTGAGAACTATATCTGATTATGTACTCAGTGGTCAGGCAGGCTCTGGACAGAGATCTATACCCTTTCAAGATAGATAGCCAAGAAAGACAGCAGAAGTAAAGAATTTTCCATGGAGTGTCATACTAATTAAGATTTTTGTTCTTAGTAAACTGGTATATTATCCCAAGACTGCAAATGTTTATAAGCTGGGACCACAGAACATCTTCTTTCAAAGTACAAAATTATACTGCCAAAGGGTTAAAAATAGCTAATTTCAAAAATGTGTTCATTCTGGATTTTTCTTTTTTTTTTTTTGAGACAGATTCTCAAGCTGTTGCCCTAGATAGAGTGCCGTAGCATCATGGCTCACAGCAACCTCAAACTCTTGGGCTTACATGATTCTCTTGCCTCAGCCTCCCAAGTAGCTGGGACTATAGGCGCCCACCACAACACCCGGATATTTTTTTGTTGCAGTTTGGCCAGAGCCGGATTCGAACCCACCACTCTCAGTATACGGGGCTGGTGCCCTACTCACTGAGCCACAGGTGCCGCCCATAACTCTTAACACATTTATATAAGAAAGTCCTGAAATTACCTTCTTACAAATTCTGCACATAAGATCTGACACACACTAAATAATGGAATGATTCACCTTAACAGACTTGATCAAAAGAGGTTCCTTGGAAAAAGTCTATTATAACTAAGCTGTAAACAAAGCAAAGAATGTGGCAGCTGGAGCAAGAAACATAAGGACTTTTATTTTACTGATGAAGAAACTTTACAGAAAAGTTACACGACTTATTTAAGGTTACATATTCAGTTGCAGAAGCACCTAAATGCTTTCAACCTAATGATTTAGAGGTATCTGAAATAGAGTTCATGGGCTAGGGTTAAGATAACCACTTGGCTTATAGAACAATTTTAATGCCTTATACCATTTCCCTAAAAATAACCTTACTTTAGCATATATAGGGTAAACTGATATTAGTCTGGCCCTCTAAAAATTTTATATGAATAAGGTGGCCAAATGGTCAATTTGAGTTGGTCACGTCTAGCTAGAGTAAATGAAAAACACAAAGATCCTGTTAAAGTGCTTTAGTTATCACTGTTTTTTAGCATGAGTCTGGATTAGAAAACTCCCTCATATCTTGGCTACCTGTCTTAGCCACAGCCCCCCAACAGTCTACACTGCTGCCAACTTGGCACGTAGAGTAAATTGCTGTCCCATGGAGAGGGATTTTTCTATTTAACTCCAGATCACCCTGTGCCCATAAACAAGTGTTTCATAAGCCACAAGAATACAGCCTGGAAGCTATGGCATGGGCAATGCTCCATATCTGTCAAGTAAGCCTGGAGAAAAGAAGGCAAGCAATTCTGGGACTTGAGTTGGGTAAGAAGTGAAAGCCACAAAGAAAATTACAGGAATTTAAATTTTCAAGAAAGTATAAATTAGTACACCAAATTTTATCCCTAAAATGAGACAATAAATAAGAGATTGTTATTTTTCCAGTGTATTTTCATTAAGAGTTTTGTTCAGTAAAAGCCAGTAATATATTAGCCCATATCACTTTTTGTCATGTCCCCTTCAAGTACAGTCCCTATATGGTGAAGATGCTAGAGAAAGCAGTTAAGAGCACAGACTAGTTAAGAGCAGAGACTATGGAACAAGATTTTCTGTGTTCAAATCCCACATCTACTAGTTACTAGTACTGTGTTCTTGGAACAAGTTATTTCTATATGCTTTAGGTTCTTCATCTGTAAAATTATCATACCTATCACAGTAACTACTTCATGTGGTTACAATTAGGCACATGAACTAATGTACTAGCATATACTTAAATGCTACATAAGTGTTAGCTGCTGTTATTATTATTATCACCCTTGTATCATCCCCAAAAGTTAGCAAGGGACATTCCTTTCTACACAAGAAAGGGCAAAAAAATCATATTCTTAAGCATAAAAAAACTGTATGCAAGTTGCTATATATGCAATTAGACCACACAGTTAAAAGAGAATGAATTAAAGTTAGGATTAGAAGAAAGGAAAAACAAGATGGGATTCCTATAGCTGACTCTCATAGGTAGTAAAGGAAGTTCAAGGGCTGCAAATTACATTTTACCATAATGAAGTCACTGGCTGCTGAGGGTCCATCAAGTCTATTGTTAGCATGAGCAGAAAACCTGAGAAGACCGATTTAAGATCCGGATTTGACACTGACTCATGTTACCAAAGAACAGGTTAAGAATTTGTCTCAGTAATCAGTGTTCCCTGATTGTAAAGTGCTTTTCCATTAATTCATGTAACAAATATTTACTAAGGCCTGTACTATGCCAGACACAGTCCTTAGGGGAAGATGTAGGAATCAAAAATGATTAAGACTTTCCCAAGAGGGACTTTATCTAAAAAATGCAATCAGTGTAACCTGTTTTATTGTACCCTCAATAAAAAATAAAGAAAAAAAAAAGACTTTCCCATTTAGTGGTAGAAAGAGACATGTAAATGATACAATACAACAGAAATCATACTCTAAATGAAGAGATAAGTACAAAGTGCTCTAGTACAGAGTAAGATGTCACCGTCTAGGGGAAACAGGAAACACCTCTCGGTATGGATATTATTTCTTCTTATAAAGGAGAATGAGTTAGCCTGCTGAAAAAGCAGCAATGAAGAGGGCCTGAAGCAAAAGGGACAGTATACACAAAAGTTTGCAAGACAGAAGATGATAGTTTTTTGAATGGTGAAAGTTAGGCATGCTTGTACTCTCAGATGGGGGCATTCACAGAAATCTGAGTAGGGCTTTATTTATCATACTGAGGAATTTGAACTTTACCCTACAGGATAACAGGAAATAGGAGGAGGAGGAGTGGACAGGTAGGTTGGCAACTATAAAGGTTCCTGTACTCTACCCCATGATTTATTCTAAAGGCAACGGGAAGGTGGTGAAGTTTTTTTTTTGTTTGTTTCTTTTTTTGAGACAGAGTCTCAAGCTGTCACCCTGGGTAGAGTGCTATGGCATCACAGCTCACAGCAAACTCCAACTCAGGCTCAAGCAATCCTCTTGCCTCAGTTTTCTATTTTCAGAGTCTCGCTTTTTTGCTCAGGCTGGTCTCAAACTAATGAGGTCAAGCAATCCACCCGCATTGGCCTTCTAGAGTGCTAGGATTATAGGCGTGAGCCACCACACCTGGCCTATTTTTTTTTTCCGTGTTGTTTTTTTTTTTTGAGACGGAGTCTCACTTTCTCATCCTTGATAGAGTGCTGTGCCGTCATAGTTCACAGAAACCTCAAACTCAAAGGCTCAAGCAATTCTCTTGCTTCAGCCTCCCAAGTAGCTGGGACTACAGGTGCCTGCCACAGCACCCAGCTATTTTTAGAGACAAGGTCTTGCTCTGGCTCAGGCTGGACTCGAACCTATGAGCTCAGGCAACCCATCCGCCTCAGCCTCCCAAAGTGCTAGGATATAGGCATGAGTCACCACGCCCGGCCTGTGTTGAGATTTTTAAACCAGAGAGTGATACTACCAGAATTGTTTTTTGTTTTTTTAAACTTTATTCAAATTAATATGAGGGCATAAAATTTAGGTTATACTGTTCTCACTTTCAGGGTAAAGTTCCATTTGCAAAAGAGCCCCTCACCCAGGGGGCACGTTATACATCTTCATAATGTGCACATTAGGTGAGAATTTGCTTCATGCCCTCCCTCCTTCGGCCATACATCCTCCTCCCTCTCCCCAGAATTGTACTTTGTAATGGTAACTACAGTAGGAATATGAAGATTGAACTGCTGGCAGAAAAAAAAAATGAGAGAGACCATTTAGGAAATTGTAATCCATGCTAGAGAGGATGAGGTCTTAAAGTAAGGTATTGGCAGTGGAGAAATTGGGCAGGGCATGGATGTGAGAAGTATTCTTGTGGTAGAACAGACAGAACAGGGTGACTGATTACAATGCCAGTGGTGAGAAGGGATAACATGAAGATTTTTAAGAGCTTGGGACCCTGGGTGGATTGTGACACTACTTAGACAAAACAGGGAATATAAGGAAGTCTTAGAAGTCTTTTCTATTTGATTCCCAACTACTACTAATTTCTCTTAAAGCCTAAGTGACTTACATCTAGGAACTACATCTGAGCAGCAAACTAGCATGTACTGCCACCCCTTTCCATATTAAATAATCCTAAAGTGAGCCCAGAGAAACCAGTGCCAACCAGCCCAACCTCACAGCTGTTCATTGCCCCACAGTAAAGTCCTGATTGGGTCAGTGTCATGAGTACTGTGGCACGGCCCTGGCAAGGCATTTTTGTACAACAGCCCACACGACAGGGGAATTGAGGTTACAGTATAATGTCTCAGCTATAGCTGAAATCTCTTTAAGGTCACATATTTATGATAACAAAAGGTGACTTTACAACTCAAGAGACTGTCCCCAATTTCTCCTCTAAAATGGAAATCTTTGGAAAAGAAAAATAGCAAATTAAAAATATTTTGTTTGACTCGTGGTATTATAAAAATAAAATTTTCACACAAAGAATTCTGTATTTGAAATACCTTTTTAAAAATTAGAATATCTAGGGCGGCACCTGTGGCTCAAGGAGTAGGGCACTGGCCTCATATACCAAGGGTGGCAGGTTCGAGCCCAGTCCCGGCCAAAATTGCAAAAAAAAAAAAAAAAAAAAATTAGAATATCTGGCAAGGCATAGTGGCTTATGCCTATAATCCAAGCATTCTGGGAGGCCATGGTGGGTAAATTGTTTGAGCTCAAGAGTTCAAGACCAGCCTGGGCAACAGCAAGACCCCATCTCTAAAAAACAGTAGCCAAATGTTGTGGTAGGCACCTGTAGTCCCAGCTACTTAGGAGGCTGAGGCAAGTGAATCACTTGAACCCAAGAATGTCAGGTTGCTGTGAGCTATGACACCACAGCAACAAAGTGAAACTCCATCTTAAAAAAAAAAAAAAAAAAATTAGAATATCTGACAAGACCAGGGCCAGACTCCCAAAAAGTGACAATTCAATGAACTTGAGTAGCAGTTGAGTTTTTAGGGCATAACATGAGTATCTCTGTGCCCAAGAACCCACCGCTCTGTTGTGTTATACTGGGGCTATTTCATTAATTTACACTACCTGCCCATTCTCTTTCTTTTCCCATTTTCCCAAAATATTTTCTTATGAAAATGTTTAAACATACAGAAAAGTTGAAAAATTTTACTGTAAATACTCACGTACCCACAGGAGCTATAGTCTACCACTAACATTGTACTACATATTATACTTACTTTATCATTTCATACATTCAACCCATCTCAGATATTAGTAATAATTTCTCCAAATACTTCATCATTCATATCACTAACTAGATAGAGCCCAATACTTGTTTACAGTATTATTTTTCTTTTGAAGTAAAACTTACATACATTGAAAAGCCTAAGTGTTAAGTATATACTGAGTTTTGACAAATGTCTACAACTGTTACCCATCATTATTGGTGTTTGAGTTGTATCCCTGAGGCATCTGATCCCTTGGAAAGAGAAATGTTTTTCTACATTGCTCTGACCTCAGCACTGCCCATGGCCAAGGAAATGCTGGCTATGAGCAGAAATGTAGTTGACTTCTCTTAAAGTAGCATCTTGCTTCTTCTGGGTTTAACAGTTCTAATCTGGGTAAAATCAATTTCATATTATATATCCGATAAATATAAAGGGGAGACACTCACTAGTGTTTAAAACTTTAGAAATCTTAATAACTTGTTCTTTCTTGAAAGCATAAACTTAATGATACAAGAAACGTGGCCTAGATAGAGTTCAACCTTCGGACTGCTAAAGGAAATGGAATGAATGATACAAAGCTACAAACACCACAAACATCTCCTGAGGTCACACATAGTAAAAAGATAGATTCCACCCTCCCTGACTTGCTTAGTGGTAGTACTGAAGTAATACCTGATTTAGTTGGTAAGAGAAGGTATTCCTAAACTCAGGAAAAGATCAGGAATAGCACGTAGGTAGAAACCTCATGTTCTAAAAGTATAATAATGGACAAGTGAAAACCTGAAAAAAGATACAACATTCACTGTTAAGGCAAAGACTTTCTACACTGCTTTATGGAAATAAAAATGAGAAATTTTTATCTTATCTCCTCTGATGGTAAGTATTTACTTATCTGCAATTAAACCCAAGCCTCCTAGAGCAATGTGCTGGCAGTGCCTTCAGAATTTGGTGAAGCTTGCCAAGACAGGGAATTTCAGATGCTGTTGCAGAGGTGCCAAAGGTTAAGGAAAGAGTGTGTGTTACCTTACTCTTTCAATCTGTCTCAACTGTCTCATTTACTAAGGGGCCTCAAGCCCAAACTCTGAGCAACTGTATTTCTAGGACAGAGGGAGAGGGCAAATTTTAGAACAGAAATTGAGGACATTACAAGATACTGTACAGGCAAAAGAGTCTGACTTTAATGTTACAGCCCATCCCAATCTTTCTATAACTAAATTTCCTGGCTGTAAGACAGAAAGCATCAAACTTAACCTTCCTTTTATTTCAGGGCTGATGTGAGGACACATGAGATAACAAATATGAAAACAGACTTTTAAAAAGATAATTAGTATCAAAATCCAAGGATTGCTATTAACATATGATCATCTTTGTATTATTTAATAAAACAAAATATACTGAGGCAGTATACAGCATTGATTTAGAACAGAGGTTGGCAAACTTTCTTTGTGAAGAGCCAAAGAGCTCAAGTATTGGGGGCTTTGAAGACCAAGTATTATGGTCTTCAAAACACTCAACTCTAGCATTGTGATATAAAAGCAACCATAGATAATACTAAATCAGTGAGTATAACTGTGTTCCAATAAATTTTATGGGCACTAAAATTCAAATCTTATGTAAGTTTCATACCTCACAAGATACTCTTCTTTTGATTTTTCAACTACTTAAAAATACAAAACCATTTTAGGCTAATAGACTATACAAAAACAAGTAGTGGGCTGGATTTAGCCTATGGGCTATAGTTTGCTGACCCTGATTTAGACCACTGGCCATAAAATTTCAATTTAAATGCCAGCTGTGAAACTTAATAGCTATATGACTTGCATACTTACTTCTTTCTGTGGCAGGTACCTCATCTTTAAAATGAGAATAACAATAATATTCATCTCAATATTGTTATAAAGATCACATGACTCTACATGGCAACTGGAACAGTCCTTGACAACTTAAATGTTCATGCTACTAGCTATTATAAACCATTCCCATAACAATTTCTTTTTTTTTTTTTTTTGGAAAAGTCCCGTGGCGTCATAGCTCATAGCAACCTCCAACTCTCGGGCTTAAGTGATTCTCTTGCCTCAGCCTCCCAAGTAGCTGGGACTTACTGGCGCCCACCACAACACCCTGGCTATTTTGTTGTCTTTTTTTTTTTTTTGCAGTTGTCACTGTTGGTTAGCTGGCCGGGCATGACTTGAAACCTCCAGCCTCGGTACATGTGGCTGGCGCCATAACCAGTGTGCTACGGGTGCCAAGCCCCGCCCCCCATAACGATTTCTAACAATTCTCCACCTATGCCATGCTTTAATATGACTCCACACATTTCTACACATTTATACATGCTACTTCCTCTGCCTGGAATGCACTTTCCTGCTTAGTACTTCTACATGGTCTCAAAGACTTACTTTAAACATCACTTTCTCTTTGAAGCCTGCCTTGATTGTTTCTTCTTTCCTAGCACATACTAGCCATTGTGACCTATAACCAATCACCTATTGCAGTTTATTGCATTTTAATGTAGTTATTTTTAACAGGTCAAATTCCCAGCAAGTCTCCTCCTATGCAAATACTATAACTCACTAATTGTATCCCCAGGACCTAGAATAGGGCTCTACACACAGAACATATATTTTTGCTTTATGGTAACATTAACAACATAAAGCAACCTAATATATTAATAACTAGGATAGAATTAAATTCATAAACATGAATATAATTAAATATAAAAATAATTTCTAATATCCTATCTTTTATTAAAATCAATCATGTTACTATTCATCCCCAGAACATCCAAAATTTCTCTTGGTGCTATTATTATTTGGTAACAGACATCTTAGAATCCACACATTGATAATCTTATGGTAATTCAAAAGCCCAACTTAATTTATACAAAATAATCTATTTAGTGAAAGAAAGAAGTTTTCAATATACATTGTTATACTAGTTTCCACTAGTGTAACAGTAAATTAGTTTCCACTAGTTTAACAATGTATATTAGCAAAAAGCAAGAAGTTAATAGAATGACGAAGCAAGAAGTTAATAGAATGACGCTCTCTTCTGATCCGGTTCTTAAACTCTTAAGGAAACAGCCAATGATCAAAAGGCTTCACCAAAGCCTCTGAAAGAAATGTTTTCACAGCTAGTCAGGATCCTAACTAAAACAGAGTTACTTGGGCAACATAAGACACCACCCTTGCTACTGTAACCCTGCCAGGGGTGTTCTGCCCCTCTGCTTAGACCCCTGCCAGGCAAGCTATGATACTGTGCCCAATTGATCCTGTGCCAGACACAACAATCCCTTTGACAGAAGGTTCCTTGTGTCCGTTAATACTGAGGTAGACAGCATGCCTGGCATACTGTCTCCTAAAAAATCCAAGCTGATTTGGGAGAACAGAAAGGAGGAAGGAACTTCAATAACTAAATTGTAAACTTTTTCAGAAAGGCAATTTAATGTCACCCAAATCAGTCAAATGCTATAATAACTATAAAGACAGTCCAGTGAAGATTCAGATCAAAGTCTACCAGGTGACACTAACATAATAGTAAGGATGAAGAAGGAGCTTTTCATTTCCCAAGTTAATGTCATATTTGTAAAATCCCAGCTGGTTGCTATGAAAATGACATGAGAATTGGTTTGTCCTTGGGTTTTTTAATGTGGGTGGATATTTATATAATGATGCACTGGCTGAAAATTATCAGTTTCTCCAGAGGTTCATTTCCCTCTTTCAGGGCATGTGATCATATACCATAAGAATATGCCAAATCTAAGGAACAGAAAACTCAGCTAACAGAAATTATTTCTGTTAGGACTATGCTATATTCTTATACGTGTCATTATTATTACCACTACTATTATTATCATTTTCTTCAGTGCCAGGAAATGGCTTTGTTTACAGTATTTGAATGTTGCTGAAATTGGACATTGTCATGATTGCTAATTCATAAGACAGTAATTTTGGACACATAATATCAAAACCCTTTTTAATTCCAATAATATGTTACTGTAATATATTTGGTCAAAGGAGCTGGGTTTTGTTGTATTTTAGAGTTTAATTAACTTTTTTTTTTTTTTTTTTGGCCGAGACTGGGTTTGAACCCACCACCTCCAGTATATGGGGCTGGTGCCTTACTCCTTTGAGCCACAGGCGCCACTCTAGAATTTAATTAACTTTAATGGAATAACACACTATAAGTAAATTATAATGCCACTCTTTCTTCTAAAATACTCAAATTTTAAATATATTCTCAAAAGACTTTTGGTCTTTCCAAAAGTCCTTTAAGGAAGAGAAAGATTGGTGAATAATGATAATAATGATTGTTATTATCATCATTAATAGTCAATATTTTTGTGTGGACTATTTTAAGCTGGTTATGAAGAGCTGGGAGGAGAGTGAAAAAGGGGCCTAGATGCAAGCTTTGAGAAAATCCATCATTTAAAAACCACAGAAAAAGATAAGCAAAGGAGGTATAACCACAGAAAAAAGAAAAAAATATTTATCATAGATGCCACAGGATGAAAAAGTTTCAAAAAAGAGAATGGTTTCTGTTGCTCAGAGTCAAGTAACCCCAAGAATGGAAAGGTCAGAATTAGCAATGTGAAGTGTCTCAATGCAGTAATGAGGCAAAGATGAGACAGGAACAGAACGAAAGGCGAGAGGAAATGAAGTCTTGATCGTTCTTAAAAAATATGGCTAAGAAAGGATGAAAGAGACAGGATATATAACTAGAGGCCAAGGAGAGGCCACACGAATTTTGTTACTGTAAAATTTCAGAAAAGACCCAAGCACGTTTAATTACATTTGGAAGTGTTCAAATGCAGAGTGACTGCATAGTGTGAGGTTACTGAGAAAGGTTCCAAAACAAAGGTGGAAAGTTTAGCCTTAAATGGAAAAAACATCTCCACCATTGCAATAGGAGAGAAGGAAAAAAGAAAGCCTTAGACATAGAGTGGTTTAGAGATGAAAATTTTTAAGAATTCTCAGATAATTTCTTTGTTTTCTATCTTATCTGTGAAGTAGTAGTAAATATAGGTAGCAAGTGGTAGAGCAATATCATTTAATACCCATTAAGTACTTACTATGTATGGGTAAAGCACTGTCCCATATTCACTTAATCCTCCTAGCAAGCTAGTTAAGATGGACAATGTTATTATTTTCATTTTTAGAAAGTTAAGTAACTTGCCCAAGATCACATGGCTAAAAACTAAGAAGCCACCATTCATATCCAATCAGTCTGGCTCCAGAGTCTAATTCTGAACCATTTAATTATACCAGCTCTGAATTTAGCAACCTAAAGATCACTAGCAACTTTTACAAGTCTCAAGTTAAAGCTCTTTTTAAAAATCTTTTTTGTGTAACTCAAAGATATCATTTTCTTAAAAATAATAATAAAATTGGCAGTGCCTGTTGCTCAGTGGGTAGGGCACTGGCCCCATATACCAATGGTGGCGGGTTCAAACCTGGCCCCGGCCAAACCGCAACAACAAAAAAATTGCCGGGCATTCTGGCGGGCTCCTGTAGTCCCAACTACTCAGGAGACTGAGGCAAGAGAATTGCTTAAGCCCAGGAGTTGGAGGTTGCTGTGAGCTGTGACGCCATAGCACTCTACCGAGGTGATAAAGTGAGACTCTGTCTCTAAAATGATAATAATAATAATAATAATAATAATAAAATTAAAGTTTATTTTGGTGCAGTGATGGAGACAAAAGCCAGATGAGAGTGGGTTCTGGAGTGAAAAGCAAAGCAGCAGGAGGTGATAACATTTGTTGAAAAAAAGGGAAGTAGGATGGTCAGAAGGGTGAAGAGAGTAGAGAAGTAGGAAATGATTTTCATTTTGGAGAAAGGAGGGTAAGTTGATCAGGCGGACACATAATTGGTTTCCAAACAATGGTAAAGAACTATTTGAATTTGATGACCATGAATGTAAGTGGTAAAAATATGTACTATTTTGTGATTTTTAGGCACTTAGGCATAACCATAGAGAAACAGGGTTGGGTTTATCCAGACAGGACTCTGCCAGATTAAAAACTTCAAAAATTTCAGAGAGGCAAAGTAATCTAATAACATAAGAGTATACACACACACACACACACATATATATATATATATATTTTTTTTTTTTTTAAGACAGAGTCTCACTTTGTCACCCTTGGTAGAGTGCCCTGGCATCACAGGTCACACCAACCTCAAACTCTTGGGCTTAAGCGATTCACATGCCTCAACCTCTCAAGTAGCTGGGACTATAGGTGCCCGCCACAGCACCCAGCTATATTTAGAGATAAGGTCTTGCTCTGGCTCAGTATGATCTCCCACTGGTGAGCTCAGGCAATCCACCTGCTTCGGCCTCCCAGAGTGCTAGGATTACAGGCGTGAGCCACTGCACCTAGCCATCAGAGTATATTTTTACTCTAGGAGTAAAAGAATATGGAAATCTAACCCATCTGCAGTTAGGAATATATCCTTCTAAAATGTCCAGATACTTATATGTGCTTATATATGGATATATTTTCATATTATCTTTTAGAATTTTTAAAAGCATAAATGGGGACATACTATATATATTTTCTGTGAGTTTTTCTTTTTATTTATGATATTTTTATAGACCTTACATGTTTGTGTAAAGCTATTTAGGTTACTTCTTATGGTCACAACTAAAAAATATTTCTATACTGTAAATAGTTAATGTAGTTCATCATTCCCCTACTTACAAATAGGTTTTTTTCCCCTAATTCTGGTTACTATAAACAATGAAGAAAAGAAGATTTCTGTATATATATCATTCTACACATGTACTAGTTCAAGGAAAGAAATAAAATTTGGGGATAAAATTATTTTTATAAATTCTGCCAAACTGCTTTTGGGTTTTACCCATTTGAAAGACAGTTAAGAGTGCCCATTTCCCAAATTCCCATATCAAATGTACACTTGGCATAACTTTTTTTTTTTTTTTTGAAGAGACAGAGTTTTACTTTATCACCCTCTGGTAGAGTGCCATGGCATCACACAGCTCACAGCAACCTCCAACTCCTGGGCTTAGGTGATTCTCTTGCCTCAGCCTCCTGAGTAGCTGGGACTACAGGTGCCCGCCACAACGCCCAGCTAACTAATTTTTTAATGTCTGTTAAAGTACTGAACAAAAAAAATTAGTGTTTCAATTTTCATCTAATAAAATTGAAAAGTTTCTTGTGTTTTTGAAATTTTTAGAAAGTGTTAACATAGCTTTATTTAAGATATAATTCACATACCACACAATTCACCCATCTAATTAAATAATTCAGCAGTACACGTAGTTTCTAGACTTTTTATTTTTTTTAGTATAGTGACAGGTGAAAACATCACCACAGCCAATTTTAGAAAATTTCCATCATCTCCAAGACTGTACCCACTAGCTATTGCTCCTAGCTCTTCCCTCTTCCCTACTCTACAGATTTCCCTATTCTGAACTTTCATATAGCATATGTTTTTAAGGTTCATCTAATTTTTTGCATGTATCAGTGTTTCATCCTTTGGATGGCTGAATAGTATTCCATTGTATGAACATATTACATTTTAGTCATCCATAAGTTGATAGACATTTGTATTGTTTCCCCCTTTTGGCTATTATGAATAATGCCACTATAAACATTTGTGTATAAGGCTGTATATGAGCATATATTTTCATTTATCTTGGCTATAAACCTAGGAGCAGAATTGCTGGGTTATATAATAACTCTCTGTTCAGTTATTTGAGGAATTGCCAGACCATTTCTCAGTGGCTATACCATCTTACATTACTACCAAAAGTATATGAGAACTCCAACTTTTCCACACCCTTGCCAACACTTATTATTGGCCTCTTTGATTCTAGTGGGTATAAAGTGGTGTCCCTCTGTGATTTTCACTGCATTTTTTTGATGACTATTGATGTCAAGCATCTTTTCATGAGCTTACTGGCTATCTGTATACCTTCCTTACAGACATGTCTATTTAGATAGTTTGCCCATTTTTATGCTCTACTGACTGAGCTAGCCAGGCAACCTATTGCCCATTTTTAAATTGGGATATTTGTCTTTTTATTATCAAGTTGTAAGAGTTCCTTATATATTAGTGATGCAAGTTATTTATTAGATATACAATTTACAAACATTTTACCTCAGGGCAGCACCTGTGGCTCAGTGAGGAGGGCACTGGGCCCATATGCCGAGGGTGGCGGGTTTAAACCCAGCCCCAGCCAAACTGCAACAAAAAATAGCCGGCATTGTGGCGGGTGCCTGTAGTCCCAGGAGCTACTCAGGAGGCTGAGACAAGAGAATCGCCTAAGCCCAGGAGCTGGAGGTTACTGTGCGCTGTGATGCCACAGCACTCTACTGAGGGTGACAAAGTGAAACTCTGTCTCTAAAAAAAAAAAAAAAAAGAAAAAGAAAAAACATTTTATCACCCTATGGGTTATCTTATCACTTTCTTGATAGTGTCCTTTCAAGAATTTTAAAGCTTTTAATTTTGATTAGTTGAAATTATTTATTTTTTCTTTTACTGCTCATGCTTGTGATGACATATTTAAGTACCTTTGCTAAATCATGAAGTCAGTCATGGAGTCAGTCTGATGGCTCATCAGTAAAAATAAATAAGTAAATAAATAAAGCCAAGGACATGGAAAACATTACCTCCAATGTTTTCTTCCAAAAGTTTTATAGTTTTAGCTTTTACATTTAGGCTTTTATCTATTTTGAATTCATTTTTATGTGGTATGAGGTAAGGGTGACACTTCATTCTTTTGTATGAGACTGTCTAGCTGGCCTAGTACAATTTGTTGAAAAGACTATTCTTTCGCCCTTTGATGATCTTGGCATCTTTGTCAAAAATCAGCCCATGGTTGTATGGATTTGTTTCTGGACTCTCAACTCTATTCCATTGATCTATATGCCAACCTTCATGCCAATATCACACTGTCATGTTTACCACTGCTTTGTAGTAAGTTTTGAAATCAGCAAGTATGAGTCTTCTTACTTTATTTTTCTTTTGAGGATTGTTTTGGCTATTCTGGGTCCCTTGCAATTCCATATGGACATTATCTCATGTGTTTATTAACTATATAAGTAATTGTCCATTTGTAGACTTTCCCCATTTTTATTTGTGTGTGTGTATATATATAGATATATTAAATATTTTTTAGAGACAGAATCTCACTTTGTCGCCCTCAGTAGAGTGCCGTAGTGTCATAGCTCACAGCAACCTCCAGCTTTTGGGCTTAGGCAATTCTCTTGCCTCAGCCTCCCAAGTAGGTAGGACTACAGGCGCCCACCATAGTGCCCGGCTATTTTTTGTTGCAGTTTGGTCGGGGCTGGGTTTGAAGCCCCCACCCTCGGTATATGGGGCTGGTGCCCTACTCACTCAGCCACAGGCGCTGCCCCCCATTTTTATTTTAGATGAGCACATTTTTTTAATTGCCTATACAGGGTGTCCATAATGGAGCTTGTTACACTGGATATTAAGCCTTTGATCATAAAATTCCTTTGTCTTTTGACTTTTTTTTTTTTTCCAAGTTAAACAACCATTGTAACCAAAACTTTAATCCGAAGGATTCTCACAAAACATATTACAAATGACAGCATAAAAAAAAATCTTGCACAGTAACTCAAAGTTCGGCTCTACAATGTACCCTTAAACTGGCAGGACATTGGTATTTTGATATATAACTATTACATAAGGAACTTATGGACCTAAAGCAAAGGGAAACTTTCTTAGAATTTATCAGATTCTACAGTAAGTAGGCAATCTCTGCCCAGGGTGAAAACTAGTTGGATTTTTCATAAACCTCTAATTTAGTACAATGATGTAGCTGCTGGGTTGTTTCACAGCAGCTTTATAAAGACTGCTTGTTCAACTATAGTTGCATACAATATCCCAGACATGGGGGAAAAAGTAAATCTTCATTCAACTTTTGCCAGTTCGGTTTCTATGTATAAAAAAAAAAAATCACACTTTAGCTGGGCAGGATTTAGAGGTTTATTATCAGTCTATGCAAAACTAAAATTCAAGGCAAATTCAATTTTGCTTAAGGGAACATTGTAA
>CAUYPK010041767.1:0-14599 GCA_963574355.1 Loris lydekkerianus
ATAGAGGCCATCTACAGCAAACCCACAGCCAATATCGTATTGAATGGAGTTAAATTGAAATCATTTCCACTCAGATCAGGAACCAGACAAGGCTGCCCATTGTCTCCACTGCTCTTTAACATTGTAATGGAAGTTTTAGCCACCGCAATTAGGGAATAAAAGGCGATCAAGTGTATCCATATAGAGTCAGAAGAGATCAAACTGTCGCTCTTCATAGATGATATGATTGTATACCTGGAGAACACCAGGAATTCTACTACAAAACTCTTATAAGTGATCAAGGAATACAACAGCGTCTCAGATTACAAAATCCACATTCATAAATCGATAGCCTTTATATATACCAACAATAGTCAAGCTGAAAAAACAGTTAAGGACTCTATTCCATTCACAGTAGTGCCAAAGAAGATGAAATATTTGGGAGTTTATCCAACAAAGACATGAAAGATCTTATAAAGAGAACTATGAAACTCTGAGAAAAGAAATAGCTGAAAATGTTAACAAATGGAAAAAACATACTATGCTCATGGCTGGGAAGAATCAACATTGTTGAAATGTCCATACTACTCAAAGCAATATACAATTTTAATGCAATCCCTAATAAAGCTCCACTGCCATACTTTAAAGATTTTGAAAAAATAATACTTCATTTTATATGGAATCATAAAAAACCTCAAATAGCCAAGACATTTCTCAGAAATAAAAACAAAGCCGGAGGAATCACGCTACCAGACCTCAGATTATACTATAAATCGATAGTAATCAAAACAGCATGGTACTTGCACAAAAACAGACAAGTAGATGGCTGTAACAGAATAGAGAACGAAGAGATGAACCCCGCTACTTACCATTATTTTTGATAAGCCAATTTGGTCTTTGACAAGACAAATTGATCTTTGACAAGCCAATTAAAAACATTCAGTGGGGAAAAGATACCCTATTTCACAAATGGTGCTGGGTGAACTGGCTGGCAACCTGTAGAAGATTGAAAGTGGACCCACACCTTTCACCATTAACTAAGATAGACTCTCACTGGGTTAAAGAATTAAACTTAAGACATGAAACTATAAAAATACTAGAAGAGACTGCAGGGAAAAACCTTGAAGTAATCTTTCTGGGCAAGTATTTTATGAGGAGGACCCCCCGGGCAATTGAAGCAGCTTCAAAAATATACTACTGGACATGATCAAAGTAGTAAGCTTCTGCACAGTCAAGAACACAGTAAGTAAAGCAAGCAAACAGCCCTCAGAATGGGAGAAAATATTTGCAGGTTATGTCTCCGACAAAGGTTTAATGACAAGAATCCACAGAGAACTCAAATGTATTAGCAAGAAAAGAACAAGTGATCCCATCTCAGGGTGGGCAAGAGACTTGAAGAGAAGCGTCTCTGAAGAAGACAGGCACATGGCCTACAGACATATGAAAAAATGCTCATCATCTTTAATCATCAGAGAAATGCAAATCAAAACTACTTTGAGATATCATCTAACTCCAATAAGATTAGCCCATATAACAAAATCCCAAGACGCAGAGATGTTGGCATGGTTGTGGAGAAAAGAGAACACTTCTACACTGCTGGTGGGAATGCACATTAATACATTCCTATTGAAAAGATGTTTGGAGAACACTTAGAAATCTAAAATTAGATCTGCCATTCAATCCTATAATTACTCTACTAGGCATATACCCAGAAGACCAAAAATCACATTATAACAAAGATTATTTGTACCAGAATGTGTACTGCAGCCCAATTCATAATTGCTAAGTCATGGAAAAAGTCCAAGTGCCCATCAATCCACAAATGGATTAATAAATTGTGGTATATGTACACCATGGAATATATGCAGCCTTAAAGAAAGATGGAGACTTTACCTCTTTTCATGTTTACATGGATGGAGCTGGAACATATTCTTCTTAGCAAAGTATCTCAAGAAGAAAAAGTATCCAATGTACTCAGTCCTACTATGAAACTAATTTATGGCTTCTACATGAAAGCTATAACCCAGTTATAACCTAAGAATAGGGGGAAGGGGGAAAGGGAGGGGAGGGAGGGAGGTAGGCAGAGGGTGGGTGATTGGTGGGATTACACCTGCGGCGCATCTTAAAAGGGTATATGTGAAACTTAGTAAATGTAGAGTGTAATTGTCTTAACACAGTAACTAAGAAAATGCAAGGAAGGCTATGTTAACTAGTGTGATGAAAATGTGTCAAACCGTCTATAAAACCAGTGTATGGTGCCCCATGAAAATGTGTCAAACCGTCTATAAAACCAGTGTATGGTGCCCCATGACACATTGAAAATGTGTCAAACCGTCTATAAAACCAGTGTATGCTGTGGTGCATTAATGTACACAGCTATGATTTAATAAAAAAAAAATAAATAAATAAATAAAATCAACTTCAATATATAGTATCCCAAAAGTCATACCCTAAAGTTACCAGGCATAGGGAAAATGGGAAATTATAGCTAAACGTACCCTCATTTACAAAATATTACAAAATTTTACAAAGAGGTGTCCAACATGAAGAGACTATTTTCTAAGTATTTTAAAGAATTTTATAATGAATATTTTGTAAATAAAGATATATTTAGCTATAATTTCACATTTTCCCTACATAAAGCAGCTTTAGGAGTGACTTTTGTGACACCTTGTATACTGCTTTATAACTTATTGCAACAAACTAGAATACATTATTATTGTGTCAATAAACATAAAGCATAAAAAATAAAAACCTTGGAATGAAAAAGAACTGGATTTAAACTAGCTTATTCACCAAGAAATCTTAGCCTTGGTTAAGTCACTTAACTTCATATTCTCATATCTAAAGTGGAAACATTTACCTACCTTGAAAACATCATTGCAAATGTGACAGGTAACTTCCTTTACACTGTGACTAACCCATAATGGCTACTTGATAAATAATAACTATAATTATCAAGTAGCCTTCATGGGTGGCTACTTTTTTATATAGTATCAAAAATTTTTATGGACTAATCATGTGAAAATTGTGGTTAGCTCAAGCAAATGTTCAATTCACACATAATTCCAATTAATAAATTTGTATTATGAGAGGTTTAGTGTATTAAATTTATAATCCAAAATTTGTTCAGTTTTTAAAGTAGAAACAATTATTAATACCTTTAGCACTATATTAATGATTAAATTAGATATGCCATATAGAAATGTTTAACAAAGTCATATACAAATATGGGAAATTATGGCTCTCTTTATCTCTTATATCGTGTATATGACCTGACATCATTTTAATAGGCTGGGAGAATTTATTTTCTTTATATAAAAAGCAGCAATGATACAATTTTATCAAAACTGTTATTACACAATAAAACCTCAAACAAATAAATCCCTGAAGAAACTGTTTTAGTGATGCAAGAGTAGTAAATTATAATAAATTAAGGAGGTCATCAATGCAAGGACATTAAGCCAAATATGATAACTCAACAGGCCACACTGTTGTCTTAAGTGTATTCTTAGAATATACTCCCCAACATCTAATAGTCACTTCAAAGAACCCTTAATTCTTAACATACTAACTCGTCACTTACATAACCTACAGAGGCGCAACATTCATCTTATCTAAACTCGTAATTTGAAAACTTGTTGTATACTCTATACCAGACCATTATCTGTGTATATTCTGTTTAGTCCAATAATTCCCAATGTTTTCACTCCAAAATGAGAGGGTAAAAAAACAAAACAAACTAACAGGTGAACATTTATACCATGAATGAAGATCCTATGAACAGTTTTAAGCTCCATGAGGGCAAAGGCAACAATTTAGCGTACAACAATATCCCAAGTGCCTACCCTAGTCTTTGCCATTTAGTAGCTTTGAAGAATTATTTTTCAATATTAATGAATAAATTGTTTAGATGAAAAACAGGTTGTTACTGCTAACAGTGCACAGGAAAAGGCAAGTCCAACCAATGTTTACTCAATTATCAATTATGTATCCAGTAATATGCTTATTCTAGTAAGTATTGCTTATTACATCTACCAGTGGCCCCATGAAGCAAAGTAGCAAAAGGACAGAGAAAAAGAAGAAAAAAGAAACTACAGAAGACTGTATGAAAGAAAAGTCACACTTAATGACATATCAGCCAGCATGAATCTAAGTAAACTATTGCCTCCTCCCATTATCTCTACTCCTCAAGGCTTCAAACAAGGCTTCACACACTCATTAGTTTTCGATAAAGCCATTTATAAGAAGTATTCTTGAAAAGCTGGAGACTGACCAGAATCTTAAAACAAGGATGTAATTATTTATCTTCTCTATCCCAACCATTCAGAAACAATGATTGTTACCATTAATGACTGGCCAAGCTTCTTGATAATGGCCTTGAAGAGGCAGTGAAAAGAAAAGTCTCTCCATAAAAAATTATCTTTGACTTTTTCCTCTCACTGACGTCACACATTAAACTGGACAGTTTGTTGAATTATTACTCCTTTCCAACATTTCTGACATGCCTTGCTTCCTTTTATTCAATCAACCATCACATTTCAATCACTCTTCTACCTTGTACCTTAACTATGGTAAAAGCTATACAATGGATTCCCCATACTTATGTTATCTCCATTCTAATCCAATTTCCATGTCATTGAGACTAATTGTAAAAGTATAACTTTTTTAATTTTAGGTTAATGTGAGAGTATAAAGAACCAAATCACAATATTTGAATTTATTAGGTAGAGTCCCTCTTACAGCTATGTTCTGCACCCAAAAGGTGCACCATACACTCCTACAATGTGCCCATTCAGTAGGAGAACTCCAAACCCTCCTCCCCACAACTTGAATTGAAATGAGTTTTTCTCCTATGTGGGCCTGAATTAGATCATCTACTGGCTTCATATTACTATTGAGTACATTGGATATTTTCTTTTCCATTTTTGTGATACTTTACTGAGAAGAATGCATTTCAACTCCATCCAGAGATGATAGTATTCCATGGTATGCATATGCCACAGTTTGTTAATCCATTCCTGAATTGATGGGCATTTAGGCTTTTTGCACGTCTTGGTGATTTTAATTGAGCTGCAATAAATAATCTAGGGCATATGTTCTTAGGATAAAATGATTATTTTTCTTCTGGGTAGTTGCCTAGTAGTGAGATTGTGGGGTCAAATTGGAGATCTAATTTGAGTTCTTTAAGGATTCTCCATACTTCTTTCCAAGGCTATATTAGCTTACAGTCCTACCAACAGTGTAAAAGTGTTCCCCTCTCCACATCTGCACCAGGATCTGAAACTTTGGGACTTTGTAATGTGGGCTAACCTTACTGGGGTTAGGTGATACCTCAGGGTGGTTTTGATATGCATTTCTCTGATGATTAGGACCATGAACATTTTTTTCATGTTTGTTAGCCATTCGTCTTTCTTCCCCCAAGAATGTTCTATTCATATCTCTTGCCCAGTGATAGACGGAATTATTAACTCTGCTTTTGTTGATTACTTTGAGTTCTCCTGAGATCCTAGTTACTAAGCCTTTGTCAGATTCATAATATACAAATATCTTTCCCATTCTGAAGGTTGTCTATTTGCTTTGATTATTGTGTTCTTAGTTAGGTAGAAACTTTTCAGTTTAATTAAGTCCCATTTATTAATTTTTGTTTTTGTTAACAATTACCATAGAAGTCTTCAAAAAATATTCCCCCAGGCCATCGTCTTCAAGAGTTTTCCCCACACTTTCTTCTAGGATTTTAAAAGTTTCCTTAGATTTAAATCTTTTATCCATATTGTATCAATTTTTATAAGAGGTGAAAGACATGGGTCACGTTTCAGTCTTTCACACGTGATCACCCAATTCTATTAGAACCATTTATTGAATAGGAATTATTTTCCCCGGTGTATACTTTTATTGGGTTTATCAAAGATCAGATGGCTATAAGGAACTGATTTCATCTCTTGGTTTTCTATTAGGTTCCAAATGTCTATGTTTCTATTTTTGTGCCTCTACCATGTTGCTTTGATCACTGTGGACTTGATAGCCTGAAGTCTGGTAGAGTGATGCCTCTGATATGGTTTTATTACTAAGAACTGCCATGGATATGTGGAGTTTTTTCTGAATCCACACAAATGAAGAACTATTTTTTTTCTAAATCTTCAAAGTATGATTGGTATTTTAATGGGGATTGCATTGAATCTTTAGATTGTTTTGGGTATAATAGACATTTTAACAATGTTGATTCTTCTTAGCCAGGAGCATGGTATCGTCTTCCACTAGTTAATGTCTTCTGCTATTTCTTTCATAATTCTCTTTGCAGAGATTCCTCACCACTTTTAGGTATATTCCTACATATTTCATTTTCTTTGGAGCTACTGATGACTTTCTTAATTTGGCTGTTATTGGCATATACAAAGGCTACTGATTTATGACATTGATTTTATACCCCGAGACGTTACTGTATTTCTTGAACACTTCCAGGAGTCTTGTGGTTGAGTCTCTGTGATTTTCTAAGTATAAGACCATATCATCAGCAAAGAGTGAGAGTTTGATCTCTGTTGCTATTGGATGCCCTTTATTTCCTTCTTTTGCATAATTGCATTGGCTTAGAACTTCCAGAACTATGTTGAACAGCAGTGGTCATAGAGGGCATTCTTGTCTGGTTCCAGTTCTAAGTAAAAAGCATTCAGTTTTACTCCTTCTGTAAGATGTTAGCTGTGAGTTTGTCACAGATGGCTTTAATCAGTGTAAGACATATGCCATGTATACCTATATTCTTAAATGTTCCTGTTAGGAACAGATGCTAAATTTTATCAAATGCTTTTTCTGCATCAACTGAAAGGACCATATGGTCTTTGTTTATGGTTCTATTAATATAATGTATTACATTTATGGATTTGTGTAAGTTAAACCAGCCTTGTATCCCTGGGATGGAGCCCACTTGATTATGATGTATAATTTTTTACATGTAGCTGTAATATATTGGCTAAGATTTTGTTGAGTATTTTTGCATCAATATTCATTAGTGAAATTGGTCTGTAGTTTTCCTCTTAGTTGGTCTTTTCCTAGATTTGGTATCAGGGTGATGTTTGCTTCATAGAATGTGCTGGGAAAGATTCCTTAAAAATATCTTGGAATCGTTTCTGCAGTATGGGTATAAGCTCTTCTTTGAAGGTTTGATAGAATACTGGTGTGAAGCCATCTTGTCTAGGGCTTTTTTTGTTGGAAGATATTTTATTTTTTCTTCGATCTCAGTGCTTGATATTGGTCTGTTCAACAGATCTATTTCTTCTTGGTGAAGTCTAGGGAGAAGGTGTGATTCCAGGTATTGATCATTTCTTCCACATTATCAAATTCCTGGGCATAGAGTTTCTTGTAGTAGTCAGAGATAATCTCTTATGTTTCTGTAATATATGTTATTTTCCCTTCTTCGTTTCTGATTGAGATTAGAGATTTGACTTTTATGTTCCTAGTAAATCTGGCCAATAGTTTATCGATTTTATTTACTTGTTCAAGAACTAGCTCTTTGGTTCATTAATTATGTGAATGATTCTTTTGTTTTCAATTTCATTAGTTTCTGACTTAATTTTGGTTCTTTTCTTCTGCTAAGTATGGAATTAAATTGTTCTTCCTTTTCCATTTTCTTAAGATGATTCATTAGTTTGTTGATGTGCTCTCTCTGTTTTTCAGATGTAGGCATCTAATGCAATAAATTTCCCTCTTAAGACTGCTTTTGTGGTATCCCACAGGTTTTGGTAACTTGGGTCTTCATTATTGTTATTTGAGGAATTTAACAATTTTCTCCTACATTCTTAATTTTGACTTAGCTGTCATTCAGCGTAAGATTGTTTAATTTCCATGCCTTTGTGTGGGTTGACCATTTTTGGTGGAGTTCAGTTCTACCTTTATTGCCTTGTGGTCCAAGAAGATACAAGGTATAATTTAAATTCTTTTAATTTTGTTGAGGTTTGATTTGTATCCTAAGATACGATATATTTTGAAATATGTTCCATGGGCTGATGAGAAGAATGTATATTCCTTAGCTTGGTGATGGTGTGTTCTGTATATGTCTATTAAGCACAGTTATTTTAGGGTCACGTGTAAGTCCCTTGTATCTTTGCTTAGTTTCTATTTAGAACAGTGGTTCACAACCTATGCATCATGACCCTTTTGGGGGTCAAACAACCCTTTCACAGGGGTTGCCTAAATACATCCTGCATGTCAGATATTTACATTATGATTCATAACAGTAGCAGAATTACAGTTATGAAGTAACAACGAAAATAATTTTATGGTTGGGGGTGACCACAACAAGAGTAATTGTATTAAAGGGTTGGTGCATTAGGAAAGTTGAGAACCACTGGTTTAGAGGATCTATCCAGTTCTGTCAGAGGGGTGTTAACATCCCCAGATATTATGGTGTTATAGAATATCAGATTGCTCAGACTCATCAAGGTCTGTTTCATAAATCTGGAAGCATTTAAGTTGGATGCATAAATATTTAGAATTGAAATGTCCTCTTGTTGTATTGTTCCCTTAACTAGTATGAAGTGACATCTTTGTCTTTCTTAACTTTAGTTGCTTAAAATCCACTTGTATCAGAAAATAAGATAGTTACCCCCTCCTTTCTTTTGATTTCCATTTGCTTAGAATAGTGTTTTCCCTCCCTTTACCTTGAGTCTTAATTTGTCCTTCAGGGTTAAGTATGTCTCTTGGCAACAGCATATGGATGACTTGTGCTTTTTCGTCCAATCAGCTAGCTTGTGCCTCTTCAGTGGGGATTTCAAGCCATTGACATTTATTGAGAGAAGTGGTAAGTGTGGTGAAGTTCTTATTTTATGAGAGTTCATTGCTTAGTTTTATCCTTTGTGCCACTATGGAAACTAGGTTTTGCCCAATAGTTTCTAGGTGCTTATTTTACTGGGGGTCTATTGTGATCATCAGTGTTAAGAATAGGTCTAAGTATTTCCTGTAGAGCTGGTCTTGGGTGAATTTCCTCAATGTTTGCATATCAGCAAAAGATTTGATTTCTCTATCAATTTTGAAGCTTGGTTTAGCAGGATAAGGAATTCTGGGCTGAAAATTATTTTGTTTAAGAAGGTTAAAGGTAGATGCCCATTCTCTCATGGCTTGAAAAGTTTCTGTTGAGAAGTCTCCTGTCACTGTGATGGATCTGCCCCAATAGGTCAGTTGGCACTTATCCTGGTTGCTTGTAGAATTTTCTCTTTTGTGTTGACTTTGCACAGGTTCATTAGGATGTGTTTTGAAGATGCTGTTTGTGCTGAGATGACCTAAGGTTCACTATCTCTCAGAAAGAAGGGTTTCAGAATCTTATGATATCCTCCAGTAGGGCTTCCATTCCTTTGGGATGTTCTTCCCCTTCATGGATCCCTGTAATTGAGTGCTTCATGAATGTTATGCTTTTCTCTTATATTCTGCCTCTTTAACTACTTGAGTTAGCTCATGAACTTTATCCTCTAGCTTTGAGATTCTTTCTTCTGCATGGTCTAATCTGTTACTGATATTTTCTACTGCATCTTTAAGTTCCCTGACTCCTTCTGTTTCTTAAGCTCCACCATATCCTTTCTATATTCTTAATATCTTTCATTCATTTTTTGGTTCTGCTTTTCCGCTCTTCAATTCCCTTGCCTTTACCATTCATATTTTAAGATCTTTTTCTGTCATTTCCATTACTTCTTTATGGGTGGAGTCTTCTGTAGTAGCTGTCTCATGGTCCCTTGAGGGCATTCCTCTGTCTTGGTTTTTCATGTTGCCAGAATTTTTCTGTTGGTTCCTCCTCATGTGTATTTTCTTCTTGTTCACTTTCTTCCCCTGCTTTTTCCTTCTCACTGCCTCCTTCACTTTGAGTTGCTTTGTTTTAGAGCTTAGGGATTGAAGTGGTCTCTTGGTATAAAGCCAGAAAGAAGGGTAAAGAGCCAGCAGTGAAAAAGAGAAAAAAGAGGGAAAAAAAGAGGGACTAAAAAAACAAAAAAAGGGGGGGGGTAAAAGAATGGGATAGAGAGACAGAAGAAGGACAGGAGTATAAAGAGAGCAATAGAAGAAATGGTGGTGACTGGCTGGGTGTTATGGCCACACCTGTAACTCCAGGAATTTAGGGTGCTGGGCTGGGTTGCTCCTTTGAAATCCAGAGTTCCTTATCAGTCTTGGCAAAAGCAAGACCCCACCTATGCCAATTATAGGAAGAAAAGGGAAATAAAAATACAGTAAAATAAAATGAGGAAAAATTCAGCAGTATGTTGCAGTATGGATCTGCTAGTACTGACTTTCTAAAGGCCAATGCTAGAAAGACACTCTGGACTGTGAGCCTGTGACCTCCTTGAGCCAGGTCACTCCTGTGACCTAAGAGGCAGACCAATGCCATGACCCCTCAGTAAAAGAAAAAAAAATAAATAAATAAAATCAAAAATACAATTATATTAGATAAGGAAAGGGAAAAAAGGGATATCTTAGCTATTATATAGAAAATTCATGAGCAAAAGATGAACAAAGTAGAAAATTCTCACCCAAGAGAGAGAAAAACGGAGATTAAAAAGAAAGAATGAAATCAAAGGGGTAATACTACAACCAACCAAACAAAAACAAACAAAAAAAACCCAAAACCAAAAACCACCACCCTAGGAACAACAAAGAGGAAAGAAAAATAACCTAGACACCAGGTGGCACTGTGATGTTATGATACTGGCGAATACAAGCCAGAAAACACTCTTCCGTTGTCCATGAGATTGGGTCTTGTATTCCTGACCTAGCTGCCCTCAGTCAGTGCCTGTTTATCATCTGCATTCAGTCCCGCTGAGGTCTTAAAGCTCTGGTCAGAAACTTTAGGTGGCAAATCTCACAGTGTCGTCTGACAATAATTCCCAGGGGTGCAAGTAGCCACTAAGCTCATCTCAAGAGTTGATGCTCAAGCTCATCAGGTGTGCCAGAACCAGCCATGTACTAGGACCCGGTGGACCATTTCTCCCACACAATCTTTTCACAATGGTGGCCCAGCTAGCAGCCATGACCTTCCCATAAGGGTGACTCAGTTAGCAGACAAGTGGTGGGAGATCCACCCCACCAGGTATTCAAACCTGGCCATTCAACATTAAGTCCATCCACTTGTCTAAGACCTCCATGGTAGTTCCAGTACCCAGCCCAAGATCAGAAACCTGCAGGACAGCACCTTCCCTTCTCAGACCTCTGTGTGAGTTCTGGATGGTTGGCTGGTCCCCACCAGTTCCCACACACTGGCTGTCCTCAGCTCCTGACATCCTTGCTTGCTCTTTTAGTCCACCACTGCATCAGTGTGCCCCAGAGTGATGACTCCAGGTAGGCAGGTAGGTCCCCCCCCCCCACCTGGAGATGACTGGGGCTTTTTTCGGGCCTTGTCAGTAGATTAGAAGGGATGTATATCTAGTTCGAAATACAACTTTTATTATTTTATCTGCCTTCTTGAAAATTTCAAAGAGAAATTGGGAGTAGACTACAGTTGACAATATTTACTGTGATTTATTTGTGAACACACATAACAATACTCATAAACTGCAACATAGAAAAGTTGGGGGTACATACAAAGTTTTGATAACATGTCAAAACTAAACAACTACAAAAAATCTGATATGTAATTATGTCTTTAATATAATAGGTGATTCTTGTGAGTAGATAAAAGACTGAAAGTATATGAAAATTACTATAGTTAGTATTACCTTTGCAAAAAGCCAGAGGCAAAACTGTGTCCTCCAACAGCTAAGACATTGGAAATACATCTTCTCACCCTTAACCACAGATCCAAAAAATGAGGAAGCATCCCTTTAACTGTCTAACATTCCCTGAAATTCTGATGACTATTAACTTCGAAGAGTTAAATAATTTAGTAAGGAAAGGATTCACTCCAAGGACACTATTCTGAGGGCCTTCGAGAGTATGATAACTAATGCAAGAGAAGTCAGAATTTTCCAAGAGAAACTATTTCATCTTTGCAGAGAATAATAGAACATTTTTTCTTAGACTGATACCAAAATCTGCCCTTTTTAAATTTTTATCTATTTGTTCTAGGGTAACCATCTGGAATATAGACCAAGTATTATCTTTCTTTAACATACTGAAAATAACCTTTTTTTCCTCTCAAGCAGTTGTAGCAGGTAATAATCTTTTAACCACTGGTATATTTTAAATATTACATAAATACAACAGTGGAAACAAAAAAAGTAAACCTATCAATCAGTAACTACAGCAAGTAAATCCAGTTAGTTGGGTTATAATGTTCCTAAATGTTAGGCGTATCACACTAAAAGATGAACATGGGACTTTGTATTTCTGTCTTAAGGAGCTTGAAGTTATCACACCATTCTAACAAGTAAAAAGCATACTGAAAATCAACAACTCTTCTTGGATTCTATTCCTAAGAGGTGAGGACATAGATTGAACCACTGTGTCCAAGATCAAAGATCCAGACAACGAATATACGGAGTTACACATTAATGGAACAAGACGTTCATGAGTAGAAACTACTATTAGAACCATAGCCTGGCTGGGAAAACCTAAAGTACAATTAGCAAATAGCTGGCAGATCAGTGTGGACAACTGTTTTAATGTTAAAAACAACAGGGGACCCCATGCAACAGCAGGCTGTACATTTTTCTTAGTTTTACCTCTGGGAGCCTGATTAATTCTCACAGTAAATATTGATGAAACATCTCTTATGCTTCCAGCAGAGGGAGAGGAAAAGGAACCATTTGGAAATAGGCCACAGTACTATTTTTCTTAGCAAGGTTTACCCTTCAGAGAAGCTGTCCAAGGACTATGGGACAACTACAAAAAGTGTAATATGTGGGAATATCAAGGAAAAGAAAGGAAAAGCAATATTTGAAACAATAATGACTCAAAATTTCCCCAAATTAATGTCAGACATCAAACCACGGCTCCAGGAACCTTAGAGAATACTAAACTGGATAAATGCAACCCCCCCACAAAAAAACCCTACTACACCTAAGCATATCATTTTTAAGCTACAGAAAATTAAAGCTAAAGAAAAAATTCTGAAAGGAGAAGAAAAAAAAAATCTACCAAGAAATAAAATAAAAACTACACCTGACTTCTCAATAACTATGCAAACAAGAAAAAAACGACGTGGAGTATTTAAAGTGATGAGGGGAAAAAAACACCAACCTAGAATTCTATACCCTGTGAAATTTACCCTTAAACAGTGAAGGAAAAATACTTTCTCAAATAAATAAAAACTGAGAGAATCTGTTGTCAATAGACTTGTCTTGCAAGAAACAGAAGTTATATAGGCCAGGTGCCATGGTTCACACCTGCAATCCTAGCACTCTAAGAGGCTGAGGCAGGTGGATCCTTTGAGCTCAGGATTTTAAAACTAGCCTGAACAAGAGAAGATTTCATCTCTCCTAAAAATAGAAAAAATGAGCTGGTATTGTGGTGGGAACCTGTAGTCCCAACTATTCAGGAGGCTGAGACAGAAGGATTACTTGAACCCAGAGGTTAGAGGTTGCTGTAAGCTGGGCTGACACCCTGGCACTCTAGCCTAAACAACAGTAAGACTCACGTCTCAAAAAAAAAAAAAAATAGTTATTTAAAGAGAAGGGTAATATGTCAGAAACTTGAATTTTCATAAAGAGCATCAACCAAGAAATGAGTAAAAGTAAAATAAAAGTTGAATGTTTTATATATATGACTATTTTAGAAGAATGATGAACCATGAGTTCATCACTGAGAAGGAATGTTATCAATAGATACAGGACAACATGGACAGCAAGATGGCACTAAGTCCCTTTGGCATGCTTTTTGTTTCTCTATCCAACTTAGAGAAAAACTCTGTCATTCTTCAGAAGCCGTTGTAATTATTAATAACACCTTTCACTTCCAAAAGTACCCAGGCTGTGTTATAAATAATGATAACAAATATGATCACCATAAGTATACATGGTTAAACTTCAACTGCAGTGTCTGTTTTTTGTAAGATTAGATCTGCTCTATTATCTCCTTCTCCCAGAGACTGGAAGAAAATAGTTTTGTTGACTTGTAATGGTAATTGTGTGCCAATGCCTTTTTCTGTCACTTAGACAGTGTCCTACTCTAATAATAACAATCACAGGAAGAGGTATAGTAACTTCTGCTGATTTATAACATATTAAGATTTCTTCCCAATGATGCAGGGGTCATTACAAGTATTTACATAATATTATCTATGTGGTGGCCACCTCTGCAAAATTGTATAAATAAAAGTACAGTTAGCTATAATTTCCTATTTTCCCTATGTATGCCAACTTTAGGGACACCTTATCTATGACACACTACCTCATTATATAGCCTTTATTTTTACTTTTTTAATTAAATCATAGCTGTGTACATTAATGCGATCATGGGGCACCATACACTGGTTTTATAGACCGTTTGACACATTTTCATCACACTGGTTAACATAGCCTTCCTTGCATTTTCTTAGTTATTGTGTTAAGACATTTATATTCTAAGTTTACTAGGTTTCACATGTACCCTTATAAAACATGTGTAATCCTGCGGTGTAATCCCACCAATCATCCTCCCTCTGCCCATCCTCCTCCCTCCCTCCCATCCCTTTCCCTCTTCCCCCATATTCTTAGGTTATAACTGGGTTATA
>CAUYPK010041768.1:0-44831 GCA_963574355.1 Loris lydekkerianus
TGTTCTATACTTGATAGATTTGACTTGCACCCTTGCAATATGCTCCATAGGTGTGGTCCCAGTTTGCATTTGCCTTATTGCAGAGTAATATCCTCTGTGGCAACCACAAGAAGATAAGCTGTTCTGCCCATGTCTCAGGGCTTTAGTTACTCCCTTAATCTCTGCCCCAGGCAAAGGCAAATCTCCATAAGGGTTATCTGCTTTGCCTATTTACTAGGCAGGAATGTATCTACCCAGTTAATGTATCTTTCTAGATCTTTGCCATAGTCTCTTCTATGGCCATTTTTCCTCAGAGTGCTCACAGACCTAGCAGGGCTATTTGTAAACTGTATCCCCAATAGGCCAGAGTTTCAGAAAAGGCAGGAAGCCTATGAGCAATGGCTAGCTTAAATGTAAACTAGATGACTTTTCTTTCTTCTAACTCATCCAGCTTACTTTTTAATTTTCCTCTTTTTCTGAGGTTGCTTTCCTTTGCCAAAAATGAGATCTTCAGTTCCCATTCTTCCAGCAGCAAGTACACTTGCTCCTTCTGTGGAAAAAGCAAGATGAAGAGATTAGCTGTGGGGATCTGGCATTGTGGTTTCTGCATGAAAACAGTAGCTGGTTGTGCCTAGACCTATTAACACCACTTATGCTGTTACAGTAGTCTGCCATCAGAAGACTGAAGGAATTGAAAGACCAATAGGAGCTCTACTTTTTCAGACAATATAAGCCACTAATAAATGGGTTCATTTAGGTAAGAAAAAAATACTAGCAAAAGATGCATTATTTTGCACACAGACACATATATAAATACATAAATAATAGGACTTTCCAAGGGATTTTGATAAGTTAGTGAATGATAGCTCAAAAATGGGTTAGTAAGGTATTTATTCCTTTAGAAGGTTGATAAACATGAAAAATGCTTAAATATATGAGAAAGTGTATGTAAAATGATGTTAAAGTGCAACATAATGATTATGACTATGTAAAATCTGGGCACATGTGTTTAGGAGAAGAATTAAACATAGTGCATTTCAGGGAAGGGACTTTAGGGCATCTTTTTTTCCATAAACTTGTATTAATACTAATGAAACTTTTAAAATTTAAAAATACATATGAAAGAGAGGCTTGACACCCATAGCACTGTGGTTATGGTGTCAGCCACATACACCGAGGCTGGTGGATTTGAACTTGGCCCAGGCCAGCTAAACAACAATGACAACTGCAACAAAAGATAGCCCAGTGTTGTGGCAGGCTCCTGTAGTCCCAGCCACTTGGGAGGCTGAGGCAAGAAAATCACTTAAGCCCAAGACTATGAGGTTGCTGTGAGCTGTGACGCTATGGCACTCTACCAAGGGTAACATAGTAAGACTTTGTCTCAAAAAAAAAAATAAAAAATATATATGAATGAGAATTAGATATTTAACTGTTGTAGAAATTTACAAGTAACAAATGGGGGAAGGCTGGAATGAACTCTGTGGTACTAGATTATAGGTGGATATACAAATGTGGGTTCATGGTTTAAAAATATTCATATACATACAGATGGATAGATATAGGAATAAATATAGATATACATGAATGTGTAAGTTACTACACATCCATATATTTCCTAGCTGTGTTGGCTAAGAGGGATAGAAATAGCAACACTCCGGTAAGAATTGGCACACCTAGTGTCCAGATCTTGGTTTCTAAATACCATTTTCCCATGAAAGGAATCGGGTATCCTTGGAGAACTAATTCCAGAGCTGAAAGAGGGAAAATAAAACATGAATTTAGAGGATCTTGTAGGGATCCAAAAAGTAGGGAAGTGCTAAAAGAGAAAGAGAGAGAGATGCAATGGAGTTGGGGAACATATCAAAAGGACCCAGAGCTCCCAATAGCCAAAGCTGGAACTCAAGCAACAGAATAAATAAAGATCATATTAGATTATGGTCCAAGAATAAAATAAATATCCATGAGTCCATATTGGTGTAAGTGATTATATGAATGAATAAATAAATAAATAGGGGAGAAGAAACAACTCTTCATTACAGAAGAATTCAGAATTATAATGTGGAAAGAACAATAAAAATAAAAAGTCACCACACTAATAAACAGTGAGTAAACATTAAATACCACACAAGTAATTAGTGGGTAAACATTTAAGTTGAAGCAGATAATTTCATGTATTTTTCCTCATCAAACATTTTTTTTTTTTTGAGACAGAGTCTCACTGTGCCACCCTCTGTAGAGTTCTATGGCATCTAAGCTCACAGCAACCTCAAATTCTTAGGCTTAAGTGATTCTCTTGCCTCAGCCTACCAAGTAACTTGGACTACAGGTGTCCACCACAAGGCCCAGCTATTTTGTTGTTGTTGTTGCAGTTGTCATTGTTGTTTAGCAGTCCTGGGCCAGGTTCGAACCAGCCTGCTTAGGTGTATGTGGTTGATGCCCTAAACACTGAGTTATGGGTGCTGAGCCTTCATCAAACATTTAATGATTACAAAAATAAAAGCAGTAACTGTACCATGGAGAATCCTGGAACACACCAGTTTAACCAAGAGATTAAAGTTAATGTCATCATTAATAAGACACATTGGTATGACATACCCTCTATATGACATGCTTAGAAGAGCAGCTCTTCTCAGAATACCTCTGTGGCATTTTTCCTAAGAGTGTATAACTTTAGTCTAATCATGAGGAAACATCACAAAGATCCAACTGAAGGGTCATCTAGAAGGACATGTTATGAAATGATGGACCAGTACTCTTTAAAATGTCTCAAGGGGGTGGTGCCTATAGCTCAATCAGCAAGGGAGCCAGCTACATACACCTAGGCTGGTGGCTTTGAACCCCACCTGGGCCTGCTAAGCAACAATGACAACTGCAACCAAAAAAAAAAAAAAAAAAGTCCGGAGTTGTGGTGGGTGCCTGTTGTCCCAGCCACTTGGTAGGCTAAGGCAAGAGAATCACTTAAGTCCAAGAGTTTGAGGTTGCTGTGAGCTGTGATGTCACTGCATTCTACCAAGAGCAACAAAGTGAGACTCTGTCTCAAAAATAAATAAATAAATAAATAAATAAATAAATAAATAAAAAGTCTCAAGGTAATGGACAAGGAAAGACTGAAGAGCTGTTGCAGAGAGGAGACTGAGAAGCTATGATAACCTGATGCAATTTCAGATTCTGGGTTGGTCCTGGACCAGAAAAGGAATGTTTGGGACAACTGGGAAAACCCAAGTAAATTCTATGGTTTATTAATATATTGCACCAAGCTTACTTTTTCTTAGTTTTGATCATTGCTCTTTTGTAATATAAGATATTAGCATAAGGGTAAGCTGAATGAGACCGCTCTGGATTATTTTTGCAACTCGTGTAAAAGTATTATTACCTCAAAACACAATATTAAAAATACATGGACATTAGAGACACTTAAAGTTAGTGCAATCTACCAAAAAATGAAAATTCTGGAACTGAAATTAAGTACTCAGCAGAAAAGCTTAACAGCAAATTAGACACAGATGAAAAAAATACTGTGACCTGTGCCCCACAGCTGGTGACTCCTGCCCAGTCATTGTGACCCACCTCCCTGCTGGCTCCTGCTACCTGCACACAGCAGTACCTCAGACTGGAGGTACCACCCCTGACAGTGGTGGAGGCTCCAAGGTCCCTCCCACTGAGGTCAAATTGAGCTGCCAGGGAACCCTTGCTGCCTAGATGCTGAAGACCTTTTGAACTCTCCCACCTGATTGGTGTTTGTGTTGACCGGGACAATTGGTCTGAAACTCTTGACCTGGTCTGATCACCCAGGGACCCACCTGGTTGTGTTATTTTGGGAGTGTGGGATTCTCCCTTTCCAATTGTTGCCTGTGGGGGGTGTGGGGTATCTTAGTTGCTTATATATCTCTACAGCTGAGATTTCAGCCCAAAGCTACTGATTCACTAGGATTGGACAGAGACTACCTGAATACTGGTCAACGCCATCTAGCCCCACCACACCAAGCAGGTCCCTAGAGTTTCAGGCTGTAGTTCTGAATGGGACCTTTGTAAAGCTCTAAGGGAAAAGCCATAATCACTAGTCCCAGTTCTTTGGTTAAGGGCTGGTTAATTACAACTTCAGGAGCCCTGAATTCAATTTCACCTTGCCAGTTTCTCTAGTCAAATGGTGAAAAATAATCATGGAGCACATCAGCATAAAAACTCTGGCAACATGAATAATCAGAGTAGATCAACTCCCCCAAGGAATGACAAAGGAAACACAACAGAAGATCCCATTCATAAGCAAATGACTGAAATGTCAGAAGTAGAATTCAGAATTTGGATTGCAAATAAGATTAACAGAATGGAGATAAACATGGAATTAGAAATTCAAGGAGCATTTCAAAAGTTGTCTCAAGAATTCAATGAATTCAAAGACAAAATCACCAAAGATTTTGACATGTTGAGGCAAGAACTTTCACCATCAAAGATCTCGGAAACACAGTCGAATCCCTCAGTAACAGAATGGAGCAGACAGAAGAAAAGATCACTGACATAGAAGACAAAGCTTTTGAATGCTCCCAAATGCTCAGAGAGAAAGAGAAGTGGAAAGCAAAAATGGATCATTCCCTGAGAGAATTGTAGGACCACACCTACAAACAAGCAAATATTCACCTCACGGGAGTCCCTGAAAGAGAAGAGGATGGTCCCAAAGGCACAGATACTCTACTCCAAGAGATAATTGAGTAGAACTCCCCAAGCATGGCAAGAGACACTGAAATTCAGATAGCAGACAGTTTCAGAACCCCAGCATGACTCACCCCAAATAAAGACTCTTCTAGACACATTGTAATTAACTTCACCAAAGTTAATATGAAGGAGAAAATTCTGCATGCAGGCGGCCGTAAGAAAATCATAATCTACAAGGGGAAGAATATTAGAATGACTCCAGATCTTTCTGATGAAACTTTTCAACATTTCATCCACCTTTAATCTCCTAAATCAAAACAAGTTTCAGCCCAGGATCCTGTATCCAGCTAAATTGAGCTTCATTTATGATGGAGAAGTTAAATACTTTAATGACATACACACACGTTGAAGAAATTTGCCATAATCAAACCAGCTCTTCAGGATATCCTCAGACCCATCCTCCATAATGACCAGCACAATGCTCTACCACCAAAGTAAACTCACTCTGAAATTCTTGACTAAAACCCAACTTCCACAGTGGTGAAATGATTCAAAATGTCCACTGGACTTTTGAAAAACTTGACACCCAAAATACTACCAGGTTCATCAGTACTCTCAATTAATGTGAAAGGCTTACACTGTGCTCTTAAGAGGCACAAGTTGGCTGACTGGATACAAAAACTCAGGCCCGATATCTGCTACATACAAGAATCTCATCTTACCTTAAAGGATAAATACAGACTCAGGGTGAAAGATGGGCATCTGTCATCCAGGCAAACGGAAATCAGAAAAAAGCAGGGGTGGCAATTTTATTTGCAGATAATCTAGGCTTTAAACCAACAAAAGTAAAAAAAGATAAGGATGGCCACTTCATATTAGTTAAGGGAAACACTCAACATGATAAGATGTCAATTATTAACATTTATATGTCCAACCAGAATGCTCCTCAATTTATAAGGGAGATCCTAACAGACATGAGCAATTTAATATCTTCCAGCACCATAATAGTTGGAGATTTTAACACCCCTTTGGCAGTGTTGGATAGATCCTCCAATAAGAAACTAAGTGAAGAAAATTTGGATTTAAACTTCACCATACAACAATTGGATTTAATAGACATCTACAGAACATTTCATTGTAAACAAAACTGAATACACGTTCTTCTCATCAGCCCATGGAACATCCTCCAATATTGATCACATGTTAGGTCACAAGTCTAACCTCAGTAAATTTAAAAGTATAGAAATTACTCCTTTAATTTTCTTGGACCATCACGTAATAAAAGTTGAACTCACCAATAACAGGTATCTGCATTCTTGTACAAAGACGTGGAAACTAAATAAGGTTATGCAGAATGATAGCTGGGTCATAGATGAGATTAAGAAGGAAATTGCCAATTTTTTGGAACAAAACAATAATGAAGACACGAATTCTCAGAACCTGTGGGATACTGCAAAGGCAGTCCTAGGAGGGAAATTTATAGCATTGAAAGCCTTCTTCAAGAGAATGGAAAGATAGGAAGTCAGTAACTTAACGGGACATATTAAGCAACTAGAAAAGGAAGAACATTCCAACCCCAAACCCAGCAGAAGAAAAGAAATAACTAAAACTAGAGCAGAATAAAATGAAATAAAAAACAAAAGAATTATTCAAAAGATCAATGAATCAAAAAGTTGTTTTTTTTTGAAAAATCCAACAAAATTGATAAACCAACCTAACCAAAAATAGAAAATTAAAGTCCATAGTATCATCAATCAGAAATGACAAAGGCGAAATACCAACAGATACCTCAGAAATGAAAAAAGAAAAAACCTTAATGAATACTACAAAAAACTTTGTTCTCAGAAATATGAAAATATGAAAGAAATTGAACAATATGTGGAAGCATGCTAACTTCTGAGACTTAATCAGAAAGAATTGGAAATGCTGAAAAGACCTATATAAAGCACTGAAATAGAATGAACTATACAAAATTCCCCCCCCCCCAAAAAAAGAGTCCAGGACCTGATAGCTTCACATCAGAATTCTACCAAACCTTTAAAGAGGAACTAGTACCTAGTACTTAACCTTTTCCAAAACATCAAAAAAAGAAGAAATACTTCCCAACACATTCTATGAAGCAAATATCACCCTGATCCTTAAACCAAGAAAAGACCCAACAAGAAAAGAAAACTATAGACCAATATCTTTAATGAACATAAATGCAAAAATATTCTATAAGATCTTAGCAAACAGCAAACAGAATCCAGCAACACATCAAATGAATTATACACCATGACCAAATGGGTTTTGTCCCAGGGTCTAAAGGTTGGTTCAAATATCTGTAAATCTATAACTATAATATACCACATAAACATACTAAAAAACAAAGACCACATGATTCTCTCAAAAGATGCAGAAAAAGCTTTTGACAATATCCAGCATCCTTTCATGATCAGAACACTTAAGAAAATTGGTATAGAAGGGACATTTCTTAAACTGATAGAAGCCATCTACAGCAAACCCACAGCCAATATTTTATTGAATGGAGTTAAATTGAAATCATTCCCACTCAGATCAGGAACCAGGCAAGGTTGCCCATTGTCTCCACTGCCACAGGTGCCGAGCCAGTCTCTACTGCTTTTTAACATTGTAATGGAAACAATGGAATGGAAGTTTTAGCCATCTCGATCAGGCAAGAGAAGACAATCAAGGGTATACAAATAGGGTCAGAAGAGACCAAACTTTCACTCTTCACAGATATTATTTTATACCTGGAAAACCCCAGAGACACAACCACAAAACTCTTCAGAAGTGATCAAGTAATACAGTAGCATCTCAGAATACAAAATCAATACTCACAAATCAGTAGCTTTTATATATACAATAATAGTCAAGCTGGAAAAACAGTCAAGGACTCTATTCCCTTTACAGTTGTACCAAAGAAGATGATATATTTGGGAATTTACCTAACAAAGAACATGAAAGATCTCTATAAAGAGAATTATGAAACTCTGAGAAAATAAGTAGCTAAAGATCTTAACAAATGGAAAAACATACATGCTCATGGCCAGAAAGAACCAACATTGTTAAAATGTCCATATTACCCAAAGCAATTTACAAATGTAATGCAATCCCTATCAAAGCACCACCATCATACTTTAAAGATCTGGAAAAAATAGTACTTCATTTTTATGAAACCAGAAAAAGCCTCGAATAGCCAAGACATTACTCAGGAATAAAAAGAAATCAGGAGGAATCTTGTTACCAGACTTTATACTATAAATCTATAGTAATCAAAACAGCATGATATTGGCACAAAAATCGAGAGGTAGATATATGGAACAGAATTGAGAACCAAGAGATGAACCCAGACACTCATCATCATTTGATGTTTGATAAGCCCATCAAAAATATAAATTGGGGGAAAGATTCCCTATTTAACAAATGGTGTTGGCTGGTGACTTATAGAAGATTGAAACTGGACCCATACCTTTCATCATTAACAAAAATTGACTCTCACTGGATAAAAGATTTAAACTTAAGACATGAAACTATAAAGATTCTTGAAGAGAGTGCAGGAGAAGCGCTTGAAGAAATTGTCCAGGGAGAATACTTTATGAGGAGGACCCCCCCAGGCAATTGAAGCAACACCAAAAATACATTACTGGGATCTGATCAAACTAAAAAGCACAGCCAAGAACACAGTAAGTAAGTAAAGCAAGCAGACAGCCATCAGAATGGGAGAGTATGTTTGCAGGTTATGCTTCTGACAAATGTTTGATAACCAGAATCCATAGAGAACTCAAACTTATTCATAAGAAAAGAACAAGTAATCCCATTTCTTTGTGGACAAGGAACTTGAACAGAAGCTTCTCTGAAGAAGATAGGTGCATGGCCTACAGATACATGAAAAAATGCTCATCATCTTTAATCATCAGAGAAATGCAAATCAAAACTACTTTGAGATATCATCTAACTCCCATAAGAGTGGCTCACATAAAAAAATCCCACAACTACAGGTGTTGGCATGGTTGCGGAGAGAAGGGAACTTCTGCACTGCTGGTGGGAATGCAATCTAATATGACCCTTTTGGAAAGAAGTTTGGAGAACACTCAAAGAACTAAAAGTAGACGTACTGTTCGATCCTATAATTCCTCTGCTAGGTATATACCCAGATGATCAAAAATTATTTTACAACAAAGACATTTGCACCAGAATGTTTATTGCAGCCCAGTTCATAAAAGCCAAGACATGGAAACAGCCCAAGAGCCCACCAAGCCATGAATGGATTAACAAATTGTGGTATATCTACACCATGGAATAGTACATAGCCTTAAAAAAAGATAGAGACTTTACCTCTTTTATGTTTACATGGATGGAGCTGGAACATATCCTACTTAATAAAGTATCTCAAGAATGGAAGAAAAAATATCCAATGTACGCAGTACTATTATGAAACCAATTTACAATCACTCACACTTTCATATGAAGAATACATCACAACTATGGCCCAAGATAAAAGAGGGAGGAGGGGAGGCAGGAAGGGGAGGTGACACCATGGCACTCTACTGAGGGTGACATAGTGAGACTCTCAAAAAAAAAAAATAAATAAATAAGAAAAATAAATTTCAATCCATAATTCTAAAACTAATAAAAATATTCCTCAAAAATGAGAATGAAATGAAAACATTTTCTGACAGGCAAAAACTGAGATATTTTATCACCAGAAGACCTATACCAAAGAAGAACTGATGTCATATGGAAGCAGAGAAATGCAAGAAGGAATGAAAAGTAATAAAAGTAAATTTGTAGAGAAACAAGTTAACTATGTAACTATATAAAATAACCATAATAATAATATATTTACAATATAGTAAAATTAAAGACATAAGAAGAATTGAACCCCCAAAGTTCAATTTGGGTTAGTGGAATTGAAGTGTTTTAAGATCCTTAGATTATCTTAAAAGTGTACAAATGCTAATTTATACAACAACGTTAATAAGGATCCATATTCATGGATTTTACATTTATGCACTCATTCATTCATCCATGCATTCACAAATCACAGTTGAAAATTTTCAGAAAAGTTAGTCCAGGCATGGTGGCTCATGCCTATAATCCCAGCCCAGCACTCTGGAAGGCTGAGGCAGGCAGATCTCATGAGCTCATGGGTTCGAGACCAGCCTGAGCTAGAGGGAGACCCCCGTTTCTAAAAATAGCTAGACGTTGTGGTGAGAACCTGTAGCCCCAGCTATTGGGGAGGCTGAGACAAGAGAATCGCTTTAGCCCAAGAGTTTGAGGTTGCTGTGAGCTATGGCACCACTGCACTCTACTGGGGGGTGACAAAGTGAGACTCTGTCTCAAAAAAATTTTTTTTTTCAAAAAAGAAAAATTCCACAAAGTTCTAAAAGGTGGAACTTACGTTTGCCACACAGAAAGTACTACATTAAATCTATGCAAATGAAGTGATAATCTGGACAGTGTGTTTGGTATTATAAGTAATCTAGAGATGAGTTAAAGTATACCAGAGAATATACATAGATTATATGCAAATACTATGCCTTTTTTTTTTTTTTTTTGAGACAGAGTCTGTCTCAAAATTAGTAAGGATGTAGAATAATTGACAACAAAATTAACAAACTAGGGTGGTGCTCATAGGTCTGTGGGTAGGGTGCCAGCCACATACATTGAGGCTGGCGGGTTCAGACCTGGCCCAGGCCAGCTAAAACAATGACAACTGCAATAACAAAAAAAAAAACCCAGGCATTATGGTGGATGCCTGTGGTCCCAACTTCTTGGAAGACTGAGGCAGGAGAATCGCTTAAGCCCAAAGTTGGACGTTGCTGTGAGCTGTGACGCCACAGCACTCTACCCAGGGTAACAGCTTGAGACTGTCTCAACAACAAGACAAAAAAATCAACAAACTACATGTAATTGAGTTGCAAATAAAATACTGCACTCAGCAAATGCAATATATATTTTCTTTTCAAAGTGCACATGGAACACTTACCAAATTTGTCTGTGTACTGGGTCAGAAAAAATTACCAAAAATTTCAAAGGATTAAAAGCATACAGAGTTTGAATCCAGTGCAAACTAAGTTCAGCCTTTTGTAAAGATGATGATAAACATCTCAGCCAAGGTGGTTTGACCTAGCACTGTAAAGTTAAACTCTTGCAAAGCAGGGAGTATAATACACATTACATATCCAGGCATTGTGGTGGGCGCTTGTACTCCCAGCTACTCGGGAGGCTAAGGCAAGAGAATTGCTTAAGCCCAAGAATTTGAGGTTGCTGTGAGCTGTGATGCCATAGCACTCTACCGAGGGTGACATAGTGAGACTCTGTCTCAAAAATAAAATAAATACATTTAAAAAAGTAAAAAAAAAAAAAAAAAAAAATACACATCACACAGTAAGGAAGAGATGGTTATCTTTTAATAGATAGGGATAAAAATAGATGAGGCTAAAATTTAATATTCATGAGTTTTTAAAAATCTTAGCAAATTAGAAACAGAATATACCTTTAATAATTTATTTATTTATTTTTTACCTTTAATAATTTAATGAAAAGCATCTAGAAAAATAAAACTGTTATTCATAGATGTGATTGTGTATCTAAAGAATCCAATGAATCTAAAGATAACTTAATTGGAGTTAATAAGAGAATTTAGTAAAAGTCTTTTGATATAAAGTCAATATATAGAAATCAATTTTATTCCTATGTACCAGAGGAAATTATTATAAAATGAATTTATAATATAATACTATTTACAGTACATAAAAAATCAAATTTAGGAACAGATTTAAATAAATATGTGCAAGACTTTGATGGAAAACAAAAAATATAATTCAAAGAAATTAAAGGTGACCCAAATAGATGGGTAAATATACCCAGTTTGTGATGGAGCCAAGTCATATTAGCTTGTAAGAGCTTACCATGCAGGGCAGTGCCTGTGGCTCAAGGAGTAGGGCATTGGCCCCATATACTGGGAGTGGCAGGTTCAAGCCTGGCCCAGGCCAAAACTGCAAAAAAAAAAAAAAAAAAAAAAAAAAAAAAAAAAAAAGAGCTGACCATGCGTACCTGTTCCCAACTCCCAGTTCAGTGATAGCACACTGTGGAAATCAGCAAGCCCTACGAAATCAGGTCTTTCCTCTACCCCCAAATGTCATTTTTTAAATATTGACCAGGATACTACTGAATATACTATGTTCATAAATTGAAAAACTCACTAACAGATGTTATCAAAGAATAATAATTATCAGCATGCTCATTTGAAGAACAATAGTCAATAGATTGTTATCAGTGAACAAAGGCAAGAGTAGGATTTATAAATGAGGGAGAGAGAGGAAAAGGTAGTCTGGAAACAGTGAATCTCGTTTGCATAGTTTTGTGGTAGCAAAGAGGCCAATTGGGCAGTCTGTCCTAAAGCAGGCTGAAAAGGGGTATCAAAACAACATTAGGGTCTTAAACATGATTTTCTAGGAACTTTGGAAGTTAACTGTGGAACTGTATGTGGCACATTGTGTCTTCAGTGTCCTCTGTTAGTGTCTCTATTTTAGTTAGGCCAGGTCTGCCCATTTCCCTCATTAAAATTTCTTAACCGCCCCCTCATTAGGCCAAAAGTTCCTGGAGGAGAAGATGTAACTATAAAGGCTTTAATCTCTTGCGCAGAATCATTATTGGACATCAGTTCGGTATTGGCTGTATAGCAACATTTAAATATTTGAATATCAAATGGGAGGAAGGCACAGTAAATGAGAGAAATTATATATATTATAAGAACATTTGGAACCTATTTTATATCTAATTTTTTGATTAATGTAGGTCTAATCAAGAGAATACATCTTAAGGATCGCTTTGGTCAATTTCAGTTAAGTTTTTTCCCTCGATTAATTATTTCATCTTTTAAAAAAATATATAGCTGGAAATTGTAAAATGTATTAGCTATTGTGTAGACTTCATTTTGTTGGTCAATATTCCAGGGAACATCTGCTATTTAGAATAATTCTAGATAAGGAAATATGTTGATTTAGCCTAAAATGAGTTATTTCATTTAATACCAATATTCATTTTGCTTCTGAAATTATACCATATTTATCCAGTGGGAGCCTTCCAAATTGTCTCCTTTTTTGTTTGTTTGTTTGTTTGTTTGAGGCATAGTCTCACTATGTCACCCTCAGTAGACTGCCACAGCATCACAGCTGACAGCAACCTCAAACTCTTAGGCTTAAGCGATTCTCTTGCCTCAACCTCCTAAGTAGCTGGGACTACAGGCGCCCACCACAATGCCTGGCTATTGTGCAGTTGTCATTGTTATTTAGTAGGTCTGGGCTGGGTTTGAACCCGCCTGCCCTGTTATATGTGACTGGCACCCTAGCCTCTGAGCTACAGGCACCGAGCTGTCTTCTGTGTTGCCTTTCTTTTTTTTTTTTTTATATCATCTAGCATTTTTTTGAGCACTTTCCTACATGTTGGCATTACAAGATGTTCCAGGTTCGTCTTATACTTTCTTTGTTCCTATTCTGCAATCACTTTCCAAGAAGGCTTGGTCCTTTTTAATGGGAATGATATTTAGAAACCAAAGTCTAAGCACTAGGTCTGTTCATTGCTACTGGGGTATTATGGCTTCCAGGACCTTTCAATGGAGAAAGCTGGGGAAAAATGGCAATTTTATAGGTTCAATAATGTACAGGCATATGTATGTGTACACACATACATGGGTATGTACAAACACCTGTACCTACATGTTTAAAATCATAAATCCACACAAATACCTCTAATTACAACCTAGTTCCATAGTGCCTGCCCTCTCTTCTATACTTGTAGCCCACTTCTCTCATGATCACTTCAAGAATCTTAGAATAAAATGCTACTTCTGGAAGTCTCTGCCTCTGGTGGCTTTTTTGTGAGCCTCAGGGTCAAATCTCTGGGGCGACTGGATGTCTAATTATAGGATTCTAAGTATTATAAAGTCAGAGGCATATATCCCAGATATTCTGGAACTTAAGAACAGTATTTGCACCTAAAAGTATTTGATTGAAAAAAACAAAAATGTACTTGAAATGGTCCTTTCCTGTGAGGTTTTAAGGACAATTTTCATTATTGTCTCTTTTTAAAATTAAAAAATTGTCTAACCAGAACAAGAACAAGACTCCATTTCTACTAAAAATAGAAAAATTAGCTGGGCATTGTGGTGATACCCATAGTCCCAGCTACTTGGAGGTCTGAGGCAGGAGGATCACTTGAACCCAAAACTCTGTCTCAAAAAAATTATTTTATGTTGTACTGATACATAATAATTGTACCTCTTTATGGAGTACATGTAGTGATTGAATCAGGATAAATTTAGGATACCCTATACATAAAACATCACCTCAAACATTTTAGCATTTCTTTGTGTTGGGAGCATTTCCAATTTTCTCTTCTAACTATTTAGAAATATATGGTAAATTAGTATTAGCTATAGTCATCCTACTTTGCTATCAAACACTAGAACTTACTACTTCTATCTAACTGTATGTTTGTACCCATTAACCAACCTCTCTTCACCCTCTTCCCACTTCCTGGCCTCTGGTAACTATCATTCAACCTAAGTGTCTATCAGTGTTTATCAGTATGAATAGGGGAAATGTGGTGTATATTAATATAGACACACGATGGAGTACTATTTATTAATAGCTATAAGAAGAATGAAACCTTGCCTTTTGCAGCAACATGGATGAAACCAGAAGTCATTCATTATGTTAAGTGAAATAAGCCAGACACAGAAAGACAACTATTGTATGTTTCATATGCAGGAGCTAAAAAAAGTGGCTCTCATGGAGGTGTTTCTTTTATGATACCCAGTGTTCCAGTTACTTATAACCATGAAACAAATTGCCCCAGACTTAGTAGTGTCAAAAAGCCATTTCCTTGATGATCAGATAAAATGCAATGAGGGCAATTTATCTCTGCTCTGTGATGTCTGGGGCCTCAGCCAGATGACTCAGGGTAGAACTATCTGAAATCTCATTCATTCACAGGTCTGGTTGTTTATGCTAGTTTTCAGCTCAGATCTCAGTTCCTCTCCCTGGGAATCTCTCTCCAAGGCTTCTCCACATAGGCTAGTTTTGGCCTTCTCAGGGTATGCTGGCTAGTTTCTCCAAAGTAAACCTCCCCCAAAGAGAAAGGCCGAATGAAATTACACATACACACACACCCTTATTCATTAGGTGTGGCAAGGTTCTATAATAGAAGAGCATGTTAGACCAGAAATATTGCTATGGCCATTTTTGGAAAATGGGTGTGCCAAAGCCTATTATACTATTGAATTGCATCTTGTGATGTTGCTTAGAAATGCACCTTACATCTGTTAGAGATATAACTATGTATATAATATTTATGCAGTTAAACTATAGAGTTTAAGGATAAAAGCAGTTTCAAATTTTCAGTCTTAAAAAATTTATATCCCACTAAGAAAGCTCCCAGGGAGCATGCTCCCTAATAGCAGTGAGTAAACTGGTTCGGCACCCGTAGCACAGTGGTTATGGCACCAGCCACATACACAGAAGTTGGCGAGTTCAAACCCAGCCCAGACCAGCTAAACTACAATGACAACTATAACAAAAAATAGCCGGGCGTTATGGTGGGCTCCTGTAGTTCCAGCTACTTGGGAAACTGAGGCAAGAGAATCACTTAAGCCCAAGAGTTTGAGGTTGCTGTGAGCTGTGACACCATGGCACTCTACTCAGGGTGACATAGTGAGACTCTGTCTCAAAATAAATAAATAAAAGAAGTGAGTAAACCAAGAAAGAAGGCAGGGAATAGGGAAACCGAGCATCCAACATGGAAGAGAAGGAAATCCCCAGGTTAATAATTGTTAAGGGATTTTGCTGGTAGTATTGCTGCAAAGCAAATTACCCCAAAGCTTAGCAACTTGAAACAACCATTTTATTATGCTTACAGATTTTTTGGGTGGGAAATTCAGACAGAGTATGATGGGAATGGCTTGTTCCAACAACAGTTGAGGCCATAGCTGGAAAGAGTCAGTGCCTAGAAATGACATGAAAGTTGGGACCTGAATTATCTGAGGCATTTTCACTTACATGGCATTGGGGGTTGGTTGTAGATAGACAGTTAAGGCTTTCTACCAGAGTACCTACATAGCTTCTCTATATGGTCTGGGCTTCCTCACAGTATGGTGGCCTTAGAGTAATCAGACTTTTTACATGACAAAAAAGTGAGTATTTAAGCTTCTCAGGGAGTATCCTAGCAAGAGAGATGGAAGTTGCATAACTTTTTATAGTCTGATATTGGAAGTTACACAGCACTACTTCCTCTGGGTGGTGTAGGTTATGAGCAAGTCACTAAGGTTGGCTCAGATTCAAGAGGAAAATACATAGACCTTATCTCTTAATGGAAGGAGTGTCAAAGAATTTATAGATGTGTCTTAAAACTGCTACAGGGGGACAGCACCCGTAACTCAGTGGGTAGGGCACCAGCCACATATACCCATGCTGGTGGGTTCGAATTCGACCTGGGCTAGCTAAACAACAAGACAGCTACAACAAAAAAATAGCCAGGCGTTGTGGCGGGTTCCTGTAATCCCAGCTACTTAGGAGGCTGAGGCAAGAGAATTGCTTAAGCCCAAGAGTTTGAGGTTGCTGTGATCTGTGATGCTGTAGCACTCTACTGAGAGTGACATAATGAGATTCTGTCTCAAAAACAAACAAACAAAAAAAAACAGCTGCAGGCGTTATCCTGTATGATAACATAGCAGTAGGTGTGGTGGGCACCTAGCCAGATCAGAAGAGCTCATGTGGCTCTAGTGGAGGTTTATTTATGAAGGTGACATTGATAAGAATCCCTGATAGATCTGAATGTATTGAGAATAGATTTGAAGAGTAGTGGAAAGGGACTGAATTATTAATAAATACACAGCAAACAAAATACTCTGTAATTAGTTGATTATTAACTCCAGGAAAACCAAAAATTGTACAAGGGAGGGAAAGATATTGTAGTCTACCTCATGCTTAGCTGTGACTAGCATTTACTTAGTAACTGATATGAACATGAATTACTAATCTGATCAGTGGTGTGACATAGTCATATTGGGAAGATGGGAAAGGAAGGTGTGTCATATGGCAAGTCAGATGCAAGAGTAGGGAGAGAACATCCATGTCATCGTCTACAACTCTCCAAGAGAGTGCTCTGCTTTTACTGTCTAGTTCTCTGCCTCTTTAAATGATAGGGTTAGCTCGAGAACCTTGTCTTCGAGCTCTGAGCTTCTTTTTTTGCCATGGTTTAATCTGTTGTTGCAACTTTCTTCTATGTTTTGAAACTTCCCAAATGCCTCCTTCAATTCTTTAAGCTCTGGTATATATCCTTTCTAATTTTGTTCAGATCCTCGGTGACTTTGTTTTTAATTTCATTAATTTCTTATGACAGTTTTTGGACTTCTTTTTGCTGGTTTTCCACTTTCCCTTCAATTCCTTTCATCATATTTGCCATACATAATCTGAATTCCATTTCTGTCATTTCCACAATTTCTTTATGGTTGGAATTTTCTGTGGTAGCTCCACTGTGATCCCTTGCAGGAAATGATCTGTTCTGGTTCTTCATGTTGCCAGAGGTTTTTTGCTGGTTTCTTCTCATGTGTGGTTTCTTCTTCTTTTTTCCTTCTCCTATTTTCTTCTCTTTTTCCTCCTTCCTTTAGTACTTTAACTCTAGACTATAGGGTTAAAATGACCCAGCAGCAGGATGGTGTGGGTGGGCCTTTTCCCTGGGAGGGCTCTTGGTAATAGGCTGTTTCTGCGTAGCTGCTAAAATCATCTCTGATGCCTGAACAAGAGAATCATCATATATGCACTTGAGAGCTGTGTGATTCTGGTTTCTGGTTTCTGGAGTGTCCTGCCATCCTCTGTATAGAACTTCCAATAACTGCAGGTCACAGGAGGACAGAGGCTGTGGCAGAGCCAACCAGACCTTCCAGAGCAATGGAGAATGAACAGTAAACAGAGACAGAGCTCCGTGGTATGGTGTGTGAAAGAGAAACCCCCTGCCAGATGGTCTGTATGATCCATCCGTAACTGATACCTAAAACTAAAAAGCATGAGGCATGCTATTTGGAGATATGGACATAAATACCAAAATAGTTAGATAAAGGTGGAAAATGTGTTTGCCTTTGGGGAGTGGGCAGTGGCAGGGTGGGGGCCAGGGGAAGAGTGCAGGATTTTTATTTTCAAAACCTATGGAGCTCTCTGACTCTTTAAGGTATGTAGCTATCTAACTTTCATGAAAATAACTTAAAAAAAAAAAAAAAGCTTTCCACAAAAAGAAACACTAGATTATTTACAAATGTATTCAACCTAATCCATATTTTATACAAACCGTTTCAGACACTAGAAAAAGAGGGAATGTGCCCTCATTATTAAGAAAGCCAGTCTTGCTTAAGAGCATAGGTGCAAAAATACGAGGTAAAAAATAGTAAGCCAAATCAAACAGGAAGAAAAAACCAAACACACACACAATTATACACATAGGAGCAAATTATGTATAACCCAGGAATTCAAGGAATGTCTTCACAGTAGGCCTTGAGTTGGCAGTTGGCCTCCTTGAACCTATCATTTTTTTCCTCCAAGGCTTCCAATGCTGTTAAGGAAAGCCAGCCCATACTACAATCTTTATAATTGTCACTGCCTCAAACCTTGCAGTCACCACAGCTACCACGCGTTCCACTGCCTTACCTTTCACCTGCCACTCATTTCAAGTTACCACTAGGAAAAGCCCTAGTAATCCTGACAACACAACACTAGGGTCCTCACGGCCCACTTCTCACCAGCTAGAGTTCTGACAGTCCCCAAGCTGGTGAGCAAGCCAGTTCCAGGGTCGCATCCCAAGGGTCTGCTGTTTTAGGACCTTTCTGATGCCAACTGTCATAGCCTAGTTTTCCTGTAAAGCAGACTCTGAGGGGATGAGACTGGCGCTAGCATTTATGATCCCAGTGGGGAGGGGGGAAGGGAGAATGAAGGAGGGAAAGCCAATTTGAGGACATAGTAAATGCAAATGATTATTTCATCTTGTGGGACATCTAAGAAGTCGTACATAAGGCTGGCTCCTGCCTTTCATTGGTTGGAGGTTCGCCTTGTGTGGCTGGAGCAAAGCTCTCTTGAGGCTGTGTCAGCTGACATGATGAGCAGCTGCTGCTGGGAGCATCTTGATCCGGAATGACAACAGTGGCTGCAAGGAGCTCTAGGACCAAAAGCATGGCACATACTCTTGTTAGCACTGCGTATGTACAGAACTGAGGGTACAAAACTGACTTTAGTATCCTCTCCATATGGAAAATAACTTAATCCCCACCTCACTCTGCACCCCAAATAAAATATTTTCCAGCAAAGATCACAAGGCAAAAAAAAAGCAACATTTTTAGAATAAATACATGAAGGATGGAAAGATTTCTTGAAATTGAAGCACCAACCATAAATGACTCATAAATTGTCTATTAAAGTTTTGGATACTATCTCAAAAGACAATACAAATTTACAAACGTAGAGATGTTTATAACATATACTTTATAAGAATTAGTATGCAGAATTTATGGGGAACTCCTACAAGTAAACAGGAGAAAGATAAACTACACAATGGCAAATGTTAATATAAATAAACAGCTCATAGAAGAGGAAAACCGAATGGCAAATAAATGTATGAAAAGGTGTTCAGCGTCATTAATAATGGAAAAATGAACATCAAAACAATAATATGGGTCTTGTTGACAGATGGATTGATGCAATATGTTATGGTGGCCAAAAGTGGACTTAAATGCTGATTTAGGAATACAAACCTATGAATAAAAGCTTGAAGACATACATAATATTTTTACATGACGGCAGGCTGGCAGAGGACTTCAACTTTATTGCAATGTTTTATTTCAAGTTGAGTGATGGAAACATGGCTTTTGTCATGTTATCATGTATGTATTTTTTCTAGTACAAATTTTCACAAAATATTAGCAAAAGATACATACATGTATTGATCTCCTCTCTGTGCTAAGCACCGTGCTGGTCCCGGCCATCCCATTAGGTGTCTTCCAGACTGGGGGAGGGAGGAAGGGGACCCGGTGGGAGAGAGTCCCAGGTGTGACTCTGATGTCCAGGTGCTTGTAATACCTCTAGACCCGGCCAATGGGTGGAAAGGCTTAGAGGGTTGTGTGAGGAAGAAGACAGTCGATAAGAGGCAACATGGACAAATCTGTGCTCAAATCTCAGTACTCTGGCTCACCAGCTAAAGTGCCTCTTTGAATTTTGGTTTCTTTTGCTGTGAAACAGAGACAGTTCCTACCTTTTTTGTGGTTATGAGGTTGAGGAGGCACAGAGCAGGTGCTCAGTATAAAGTAGTGGTTATTTAACAGCAGGACAGAGAATAGGTCAGATCTATTCCTGCCTTCATTTTTACCTTGTATTTTATTTTTTACTAAGGAAACTTTCTGACACAGGCAAAAGTAGATAGAATGGCATAATGAGTCCCCAAGTGCCCACCAGTTATCAGCACATGGCCAAGCTTATTTCATTTATACTCCTACCCTCTTACCATATTACTTAAAGTAAATCCCAGACATCATGTTCTGTCCTCAAATGTCTCTGTCTAAAAGAGATCACCTTTGCCTCTGAGCAGATGGTGATTGCACTGCAGAACACCACCTCGACCAGCCGCTACCTGCGGGTCCTCCCACCTTCTACTCCACACTTCGCTCTGGGATTGGGTAAGTTCAGTATAGTAGTTGCCTAGATTACCACATAATTATTTGCTGGGCTTTCTGCTAATCACCGACCTACCTGACACTCAGCTGACACTCAACCCAGCCAGTGGCTCATGCCTGAGTTGCCCGCAGCAGTCCCTGAGGCCCCTTGCACTCAGCTGTCAATGAGGTCTTAGTGTACTGCCAGCTCCTTTGTCCTGCTCACTAGGCACATCTCCCCAGTCCTTGAGTTACCACTCCCCTTGGTCAGGCCCTCCTCACTCCTCACTTATACCCCTACAGCAGCTTCCCAGCCAGCCTTCCTGCTGCAATGTCACAGTTTGTCTCAAAAACAACTGTGATCATGTCACCCCTGCTCAGAAAATCACAAAGGTTCTCTGCTACCCTTGAATAAGTTCTGAGTCATAGGGCCTACCTAACTATTCCAGACTGACCATTTCCCTGGGGACCCTGGCATTTTACCTGGAGTCTCTGCCTTCTCATCCTGCTCTCCTTGTGTACACTGGTGATTCTGCCATTAGCATGGCCTTGGCCCAGAAGGCATTTACTCATAGAGCCAGCCCCAGCGGTGGTTGGCATCTGCAGCAGCTGAGCCCACACCCTGCTGGCTGGTCCTCATCCTCATCTGAGGCTTTTGTCATGCACAGGGATGTTCCCAGGAAAAGGTGGAATGGTGGCTCCTGGAATGACCTGCCAGTACATTGTCCAGTTTTTTCCTGACTGCCTTGGGGATTTTGATGATTTTATTTTAGTCGAGACACAGGCAGCCCACACTCTCCTGATCCCCCTGCAGGCCCGGAGGCCACCCCCGGTGCTGACATGTGAGTATGTGCTATACCTTCCCATGGCTTCAGGTAAGGTTGAAGAGACAAGACATCTAAGGACTGCCTGCCTCTCAGGTCCCTGTTGTAGCAGCACAGTTTTGGGTCCTCTTAGGTAGGGTCCTGGGTCCTGAGGACGAAGTGCTAGCAGCTTCTGCAGTTTTCATGGTGCCAGACCTTTACTGTCCTGCTTGCTTTGGGTCTTCCTAGTGGAGGTTGACTTACAGCAGGGAAGGAAGCCAGAAGTCCTACTAACCAGCGTAGGTTTTGCTTGCCTTGTAGACACCCCGGAGTGGACCCAGGCCACACCAGGCAAGGAGGTGCCTGGGCACCCTGAGGAACCTTCCTGTGGCTATAGGTGTGGGCTTCCTTTAAAACTGGCTTCAGCTGGGCTGAAGCTTTAGTTACAAGCTTCTTCAGCTGGGCACAGGTTGGAGGTTGGGTCTCTGACTACCTCTCACCTTTTGCCACAGCCTGAGAGTCATGCTGGGTGGCCCTGGCTGAGGCATGAATTCACAGGGGGCGCTGATTCCTGCTGACTCTAGCCATGTGTCCCAGCAGCAGCCTGGGTGGAGACCAGGTGGGTACAGCAGTCAGAGCATGTCCCCACTCATCCTCTCTGCTCAGGGTGCTAGGCTGGTCCCTCCATAGCTGCCATGAGCTCTGGCTGCACCATAGGAGAAGAGAACCATGACAGCAAGACCTATTCAGAATTTACTGTTGTTTCTCCTACACCTTTTCCTGTGGCTGCAGTGTCGCCAGTGTTGGACTGTGGTTACTGCCTCATTGGGGGAATAAAACTGACCAGATTCATCTGCAAAAATGTGGGCTTCAGTGTTGGCAAGTTCTGCATTATGCCCAAAAAGACCTGGCCACCATCAAGTTTCAGGGTGAGTGATCACAAATTGCTAACTGGAAAAAGAGCAAATTCATCAAAGGTAATAACACCTAGAGGGACTTATGGGACTTGCTAGAGTGTACCTATGATTTCAAACACACAGAAAACAGAATGTTGTGACCTCTGTGTGCATCTGCTGTAACTTAAATGAGAATGAATGTGTGTGGGGACCAGTGCTGCAGTTTTGGTTGTCACTAATTCCTGCACTATCCTGGGCAAGTTGTATTACCTCTCTTACCCTGCAAGTCCTCCCTCAAATGTTGCTGTATTCATTCATTCAGTCTATTCTTATTGTAGCAAATGTCTGAATACACCAGACAGCAAGGCCTATTCAGAGTCCCCTTTGTAGCAGCATACAAGGCCACACAATTGGCCTCTCTGTGGGCGAATTCTGCTGGTATTCATTCAGCAGTGTTTCAAAATATTTTTTGAGCCAACATTTAAAAACAGGGAGATTTTACATAAAAATATGCCTTTTTAATCTCTTTGGAAAATTGGAAGATGTGCAGTTCTGGACCAAATTCACTGCAACCCTGTTGGCCAAGGTTGGAAGGCAGGGCCTGTCTACTCTGTTCAGTTTGCCCATCTCCAGCCCCAAACCCAGAGCATCCCCAGCACTGACACGACCCATCATCATGCTCATACCATTATTGTTCTTACAGTAAAGATATGTACCTACATGTCCAGAAAACAAGTGATAGAATCACATGTTCCAAAGAAGACATATCATTCATTTCTGTTACCTGCCAGGGTCTTATAGGCATGGATTTGTGTCCTTGGCATGCATAGCTTTGCAGCTTAACTAATGAGATGGCACCTGCTCTCATGACCCAGGGGCTGGTAGCCATGAGAGGGTGGGGAATGGAAAACACAGGGTGCTATTATAGAAAAAAGACAGCATGCTTTGGGAGCCCGGGGGAGGGTTTTGTCAGCCCACCTCCTGAGTCAGGCCTTCTCACGCACCTCTCACTTTGTGTCCTATGTACTTGGCAATGGTATTCCTTATACTTCCTGCCAGCCGTCATATCTTTATGGATGTTCCATGACTCATCTTTAACTGTCAGAACCTCATTTGGTGCTTAGTATCTAATTGTCTTAGTGCATTTTATGTTGCTATGAGAGAATATGCATGTCTGGGAAATTTATAAAGAATAAAGGGTTTATTTGGCTTACAGTTTTGTGGGCTGCACAAGAAGCATGGCACCTGCATCTGCATCTGGTGGGGCCTCAGGCTGCTGCCACTCATGGCAGAAGGCAAAAGGGGGCTGGTGTCTGCAGAGATATGGCAAGAGAGGAAGCAAGTGGGGGAGCAGGCTCTTTTTAATACACAGTTGTTGGGGAAAACTAATAGAGTGAGAAATCACTCACCTCCAAGGGAGGATATTAATCTCTTCATGAGGGATCTGCCCCCTGTGACCTAAACACACCCCACACACTAATATTGAGAATCAAATTTCAACATGAACTTTGGAGGGGACAAGCATCCAAACCATAGTACTAGTGATGGTTGAATAAATCTTGCTGAACAAATGAGCCTCGGTTTCTTCATTAATGTGGGGCTGGATGATCCTTAGGAACCTTCAAATTGTAAAATGGATGTTTGGATGAGAGAAATTTGTATTCTGAGCACTGGATTTTACAATTTCTTTCTTTTCTTTTCTTTTTCTTTCTTTCTTTTTTTTTTTTCTTTTTTTTTTTTTGAGACACAGTCTTACTTTGTTGCCCTCAGTAGAGTACCGTAGTGTCATAGCTCACAGCAACCTCAAACTCTTGGGGTCAAGTGATTCCCTTGCCTCAGTTTCCCAAGTGGCTGGGACTACAAGTATCCACCACAACATCTGGCTATTTTCTAGAGATGGGATCTTGCTCTTGCTTGTGCTGGTCTTGAACCCATGAATGAGCTCAGGCAATCCACCTGCTTTGGTCTCCTAGAGTGCTAGGATTACAGGCATGAGCCACTGCACCCGGCCCAAGCCTACAGGTCCCAGTATTCCCAAGCAGTCACCCATCCAAGTACTAACCAGGTCTGACCCCGCTTAGCTTTGAGATGAGATGAGATTGGGTGGGCTCAGGGTGGTATGGCCATAGATTACAGTTTCTTAAACACCATTGTGTATCTGCTTTTCTTTAAGGCTGTTGCAACTGTTGGCTTTGTTGAACAACTTCCCTTTGGAATACAGCCTTCAGTGTTTGAACTGGCCCCAGGGTATGCTATATTAGTAGAGGTAGGTAATTAGATATGGACACACATACACACAACACATATATACACACACGTCTGACAAGTTTGTTAACTCATCCTCGAAAACATGCTTCATACCTCATTGCTGGATATCACTTTGGTCACCTTTAAAGTACTCCCCTTGGGGAGCACCTAGTCCACCCTTCAAAGCCATTTTGTAACTCTTTTTTCTGGAATGGCCATCAAAGCTGTTGTATTACCCCGATGTTCTGAATATCATCAAAATATCTTCCTTTCAATATTTCAGAAAAGTCATTGGGGGCCATATCAGATGAGTAGGGAGGGTGTTCCAATACAGTTATGTGTTTACCATCTGTAAACTTCCTTATACACAGTGCCATGTGAGCTGGTGCATGGTTGTCATGCAAGAGCCATGAGTTGTTGGCCAGGATTTTTCTGTTTCTCTATTGATGTTTACTTGATTTGCTATACTTCTCACAGTCAGTCAATAATTTTGATTCATGATTCAATGGACTTTTGCAATGTTTTCATTACTTCGGCTCATAACTGGCAGCCTTGACCTCTCTACATCATTGGTGCTTTCTCTCCCCTCAGAAAAATGTTTATTTGTATGCTGCCATTGTCTTCATGGTGTTATCCCCATAAACTTGGACTAACATGTCTCTAATTTCACTTCTACTCTTGCTAAGTTTAACAAGAAATTAATGAATGTTTATTTGTTGCTCTAAGCTCTGACATTCTTGTGATGGCACACAAAAACAACAAAAATAATGAATGCCGCTCAGCAAGTCACAGTCTTGCTGCCATCACACATCCACACATTCATAGTTGGACACAACTATGAAACACTTATATACCAAGGTAATGAAACCTTACCGAGTTGTTTGTATGATGCTGCCAGTGTAAGCACAAGGTAGCAAGTTTGTAAACTTAATTATCATACCTTATATGTGTGTATACATACATATATCCTCCTCCTTATGATTTGTCATAGCTATATCTTTCATGATTGAATTTTCCTTAAGAACCCAAATGTCTACTCCTATACCTCATCCCAGCCTTAGGGATTTCTGGGTAGGTGCATATTTTTGCATTCTGTAGTGTGATGTCATTTGATTATTTTATGATCTCTCTTTCAAAGCAATTGCAGACAGCATGAGCGGTCCCATCACAATACCTGAGCATTGCTTGTTCAAACCTGTAGTGTGAGAATCACCTCTACCAACAATGTCTAAGTTGCCTCAAAGATCTTCCCTTGGTTCTTCAGTCTCTCTCAGGTCCTCTTCCCCAACTCCACCCCTTTACCATCTACGGTCTGCAAGGCTCAACATAGGCCAGGTTTTCTATCCTCTTGGGATAGCCCAGGTCTTTTCAGAGTCTTGTCAAGAGTTCAAGGAATTGGGCCTGTCTCCCCTGGATGTCCTCCTCATCCTGTCCATCCTGTGATCTCCATGGAAAGGAAGACGGTAGCAGCATGATTCTTTGGGGAGCAATGAAGGAGTGAGGGGAGGTTTTCCCCTGTGCATCCCTTGTGTATTTTGTTTATTGGTTGTTTGATCTTTGTTTTTAAATGTATTCATAGTTCCAAATAAGAAATGAATTAACATGATTAGAAATTATATATATATATATATATATATATATTTTATAAGCAATGAAATGCTCTCTTTTGTCCCAATTCCTCAGCAACCCAGAGGCCACACCTGACCAGTTTTCTGAGTGCTGCCCCAGAGATATTCTATGCCTAATAAGCAACTGCATTTTTTTTTTCTTTCCTTTGTTTCCATTTTTCCTTCATACACAGAGTTGCCAACTCTGTACTCTGGTCTTCACCTTGTCTTCCATTTAACACTATCTTAGAGATCATTTTATAACTGCATAGTATTCTACTGGGTGAGTGGGCTATAATTTAGTTCAGCAATCTCCTGCTGATGGACATAAGGTTTCTTCCTGATCTCTGGCTACTTCAGCAAATAACTTAAACATACCTCACCTGTCCAAATATGAGTCTACCTATGGGATACAGTCCTTGAAATGCATTTATTAATTCAGGGGTCTGTGCTCTCATGATTGTGGTACATGTTACCAAAATCCTCACCATGTGGATTTTACCAATTTATACTTCCAATAGTAATATGTAGGGGTGCCTGTTTTCTTACACCTTTGCCAATACAGTGTGTTATCAAACTTAAAAAACTGTTGTTGTGGACATTTTTAAACATATACAAAAGTAGAGATAATAATTTAATGATCACTCACATTTGAACTTCAACAATTATCAACTCTTGGTCAATTATATTGCATCTGTACCCCTCCTTCTCCCTCAACAAATCCCTACCCTGCCCCTCCTAGGTTATTTTGGAGAGAATCAAGACATAATATAATGGTATTTATCAGAGTGAAATAGACCCCTGTTTTTTACCAGTACAAAAATCAACTCAAAATGGATTTAAGACTTAAATGTAAGATTTGAAACTGTAAGTCTATTAGAAGAAAACATGGTGGAAAATCTTCATGACATTGGTCTAAGCAATGATTTTTTGAATGTGACCTTAAAAGCACTGGCAAAAATAGACAAATGGGATCAAATCAAACTAAAAACCTTCTGCACAACCAAGGAAATAATCAACAGAGTGAAGAGACCTATAGAATGGGAGAAAATACTGTATTTTTGAAACATACATCTGATATAAGGTTAATATCCGAAATATATAAGGCTCTCAAAAAACTCAAAAGAACCCAATTTTTTAAATGGGCAAAAGACTTGAATGGATATTTCTCAGAAGAAGACATGCACATAGCCAACAAGTATATGAAAAAATGTTTAACATCACAAATCATAAGAGATATGCAGATTAAAACCACAATGAAATCGTACCTCTTTGAATGGCTATTATCAAAAAGAGGAATAAGTGTTGGCAAGGATGTAGAGAAAAGGGAACCGTTGTGTACTGTCAGTGGGAATGTAAATTAGTACAGCCATTACTAAAACAGTATGGAATTTCCTCAAAAAATTAAAAATAGAATTATCATATAATCCAGCAATCCCAATATTGAGTATATATCCAGAGGAAATTAAATTAGTATGTTGAAAAGATATCTGCACTCCAATGTTTGTTGCAGCATTATTCACAATAGAAAATGTAAGGAATCAACTTAAGTATCTATTGACAAATTACTGGATAAAGAAAATGTGATGTATGCACACAATGAAATACTAGTTAGCCTTACAAAAGAAGGATATACTGTCATTTGCAACAACATGGATCAACCTGGAGGACATTACATTAAGTGAAATAAGCCAGGCCCAGAAAGACAAATACTGCATAATCTCACATATATGTGGAATCTAAAAAAGGTGAATTTATAGAAGGAAGAGAGTAGAATGGTGGTTATAGGGGTTAGGGATGAGTACAGCTTGGGGAAAAAAAAATTATTGTATTTATGACAGCTAACTTTCTGCTCTCCCCTGCATCACTCTGGGATTGAGCCGAAGCTGAAACCCCCACCCTTAGGTGTAAAGTGGGAGGTGGCAGGGAGAGGAAAAAAGCAGAGAACCAAGTGAGGAGTTTGTGTCTGAGAAGAGGAGGGTGGGAAGTGGGGTTGGAAGTTTCTTTAATGGGAGGTAACAGAACAACCCTTCTCTCTCCCAGGTCTTGTTCCTCCCAAAGAACCTAGGAAAGGCAGAGCAGACCTTCATCATCGTCTGTGACAACTGCCAGACAAAGGAGCTGGTGATTGAAGGTGGGCTTATGTGTGCTCCCGGGCAGGGTCAGGGCTGGAGTGGTTGCCCCAGCTCCAGGGACCACCTACTGTTCTAGCATGGATGGCCACAGGGCTGCGGCCTCTCTGTGCCAGGGAGCACACTACAGGGGTGCTGAAGCCTCCAGGGACCTGGGTCTAGTGTTGGGCCTTTCATTCTGGTCTTACCTTAGAGTCCCAAGTCAGTGTGGCTTGTAGGAGAATTCAAGGAGCCTACTAGTGAGGGACAAAGGGTGAAATCTTTCATTGCTTGGGGACACCCTGCTGAATCACCTCAAGATGCCTCAAGATGCCCTTGTTCCTTCCTTCCTTCCTTGTACCCATCCACCTGTCTATCCAGTTTCACTTGGCAGGAACTAAGTGCCTACTATGTGCTAGGTCATCAAAATCACTTTCTTTTGGTCTGTGAAGAGGTGAGGACATGAATCTGTGCTAATGGCCCCCTTTCCCCTCGTGTGCACACAAGGAATCACGGCCAAGGCCAGTTGCATGTGGCTGGTGGCATGGGTCCTCTGCATCCTTGGCCAAAACCTCAATAACTTTACTACCCTGCTTTGTCAGGAACTGGGCAGTTGGTTGCTCTGGAACTGATCTATATTTCTGGTGAAAAAAGTCAACCAGAACCTGGAGAGCTCACAGACTTAACAGCCCAGCACTTCATACGATTCGAACCTGAAAACCTTCTGTCCACAGCTAAGAAACAGCTGATTATTAGAAATGCTACGTAAGTCGCCCCGTCTTTGCCCCCAACACGTAGCCCTTCTCCTTCCTCACCTGACCCTGAGTTCCCAGTGAGGCAGGAAATTCCTTCTGAGAGTCAGGGGAGAGGGGCTTTCTGGGCACAGAATGGATCTCGGATTGGATAGAAGAATTCAGATTTACACAGTTCCTGATGGTAGCCACTAGCCACATGTGGCTATTTAAATTTAAATTAATTAAAATTAGGCAGCTACTTCCTCAGTGACATAAGCCACTTTTTTTTTATTTGTATTCATCTTTTTTTTTTGTTATAAATCATAGCTGTGTACATTAATGTGATCATGGGGCACCATACACTTGGTTCATAGATTGTTTGACACATTTTCATCACACTGGTTAACATAGCCTTCCTGGCATAAGCCACATTTTAAGCCCCATGTAGCTAGCTAGGTAGCTAGAGGCTATCATGTTGGACAGTGAGGGATGTAAGATACCCATCACTGTAGGAAGTTATGTTAGTGCTGCTCTCAATCATCCTAGACCACCCCTACCTGGGAACAGTTTTCCAAAGAGGTCATGCCCTCACATGCAAGAGAAGCCATCTAAGTCCTAGGGTCACACAGACTGTGGTCTGTGGGTTCAGTTCTCACTGCCATGTATTTCCTGACCCATCTCTGAGCACCCTTGTTATACCAGGACAGACCTCAGAGAGCCTCCCAGCCAAGGTTTCCCTAGGAACTACAGACATTACCCAGGATTCTGTTACCAGTCTGGCAAGAGGATTAGTCAGCCATCCCTCCCCTGTGACAGCTGCCCATCAGCAGCATATCTGGAGTCCTGCCCATCCTACTGCTATAGATTTGTCACTGTTCCTATTGGCAGCCAGTGGGTACATTATTTTTCTGGACACCGGTATCCTGGGAGGCTATAGCTAGAGAGGCAGAAGACAGGGGTGGGGCTGATATGACAAACCTTGGGAACTCTTGAGTGGAGGAGACACTGCAGAAGATCTTCCTGATGTCTGGAGGTTGCCTTGACCTATCCAGTATAATGGTTGGAATGTGATTTCCTGAGTCACTGTGGCTCTGACCTCTAGCTGCCATAGGTGGGAAGAGAGGGGCCCCCTTACATGGGGCTCCCTGTTGGATACCCTGATTCAACTGCTGCTTCTTACCCAGCTACCCCAGGCTCCTCCAGGGGGAGGGCTTGAAGGCTGACCTGGTCACTTCCTTCTAGATCTTTTCCTGCTCTGTCCTGGAACATGGCAGGCCAGGGATTGGGTGGGAGGACCTGGTCTTGGCAGGACTGGGACATGGCTTTGAATATACCACTCATGGTCAGTGTTGCCCCCATAGGCATGTGGAGCTGGCCTTCCACTGGCAGATCATGATGCCCAACTTGCAGCCCCTAATGCCTGGAGAAACGTACAGCATGGACAGCATCAAGTACTACCCAGACAAGGAGACTGCCTTCTCTATCATTCCTGAAAAGGGGGTTCTCAGACCCCACGCAGACCATGAATTCATCCTGAGCTTTTCTCCTCATGAGGTTAAGATGGTGTTACCTCAGTAGCCACACAAGATTAGGTCATGATATTTTGGCCCTCAATCTGTGCTCTTTAATGACACTGAAGTCACAGCTGAGCCTGCTGAGGTACCCTCTTGTCCTGCCAAGGCTGGCACTTAGCTGAGAGTGTGGCTGTAGCACATGCCTCATGTGTGGGATGAAGCAGCTTGATATGCCTGGTCCTGACCTCAGACAAAGCCCACCTGCAGCTAGACCAGGGTCCTCAAACTTTTTTAACAGGGGGCCAGTTCACTCTCCCTCAGACTGTTGGAGGGCCGGATTATAGTTTTTTAAAAATACTATGAACAAATTCCTGTGCACACTGCACATACCTTATTTTGAAGTAAAAAAACAAAACTGGAACAAATACAATCACACCACCGCATGTGGCCCATGGCCGTAGTTTGAGACTCCCTGAGCTACACCCTAGGCTTGTTTCCACAGCTCTAGGTGTCTTCCACATTTCTATGTCAAAGAATGTTACCGTGCCACCTCTCCTACAACAGCCCATGACATGAAAGGTCTTGAGGGCTGAGTTAGCCCAGTGACAGCCCCAGTGTAGAAAGAAACCTTGTATGTCATGGGCAGGTGAGAGGAGAATTCAAACTGGCATGATGAGGATCCTGGGGCCCCTTTTAGCAGGTTTGGGACTAGGATGAGCAGGAGGTCTGCCTCAGGAGCCAGCATCCAGCCCCCTCATTGTCTGTTTGGGGACCATGTGGTGCTTCTGATATACTGAGGGCACCACCAAGGAGTAACGTTAGTATCAAGAGGCCTTTCCTTCTGTCCCCTAGGGCTGGCTGTGGCAGGCCCCTGAGTCATGGCTCATGTATTGTCAGTGACCCCACTTTCCCTAGGATGGGAAAGACATAGCAAGGAAACAGCTCATGTTGTTCAGAAGAACTTTCTGGTGGCTAGGTTGAGAGGGAAAGAACTGCTTGAATACAGTTGTGTTTTCAGGGCACTATATTTGTCTTGCAGCTGAGAGACTTTCACAGTGTACTCCAGATGGTACTAGAAAAAGTCCCAGAACTTGTAAGGTGAGCAGGGACTGGCTAACAGGTGGGCAGCTGGATCTTCCTCCCCTTGGGAATTCTTCTGAGGGAGGTATTAGGCAAAGATGAATGGGTGACCTGACCCAGCAGGCCTTGGGGAGTGGGAGTGTTTTTGCCTTGCCCTGGCAACCTAGGTCTGGTTCAGCACACATGGTTCAGCATGCTGAGCTCACTAACTCACTACCAGGCCACCCCAAGAACCTCGCAGCTGTGCGTGTCCCAGGCTCATTGCTACCTGTGGGGAGCCAACTGGTGGCCCTGGATGGAGGCAACTGCTGAGGGAAGGATTTACTCCTGTGTAAGCTGTCGGGGTGGGTCTCCAGTCAGCCTGGTATAGAAAGCCCAGGCTGGAGTACAGTGTGGTCCCTGGAGACAGCAGGGCGAAGCTTCTGTTCCAGGCGGTCCAGCTATACTTCTGCAACAGCCATAGGCCTTCATCACCTTTCAGGTCATTGGCTGATACTGCTGAATTTAGGGTTTGGGGAGCTGTGAGTTGAACAGTGTTTTCTTTTTATGAGACTAAAGATGTAGGACAGAAGCAGGGACTCGCAGGGATGTGCTCCTGGGCCATGTTGGCTCCTAGCTCATGCTGGGTTTGTGTTCAGTTCAGAAGTGGAGAACCTGGTGGACGTTACATACCCTATGGATGATGTGATTGTCCTGGAAATTGAAGTGAAAGGCTCGGTAGAGCCTTTCCAGGTTCTCTTAGAACCATATGCCCTCATCATCCCAGGGGAGAACTACATTGGCATAAATGTAAAGAAAGATTTTAAGGTAGGTCATTGTTTCACCCCTGCCTGGGCTGGCTGAGGTGGTGCTGGGCGTGGGTGGGCACACAGGGAGGCTGTAGCTGGAGAGGTACATGGTACTGGCCACTACATGGAGGCCAAGGCTGTTCTCAGGGCCCCTGAACAAAATTTGTCTTGCCTAGATGCCTGGGTCAGGCATGTCTGTCTTGTTTTATCAGCCTCCCAGGATCCTCTGAAAGTTAGGGCTATGGAACCCATTATCATTTTCAGCACAATGTGCTGCAGTGTGGAATGAAGGTGCTGGGGTGGGAAGTTCATAGCTTCTCATGGACAAGAATTAGCCAAGAAAGTGCCAGGTGGACCCTGCATGAGTCCACAATGCTTTAGTCCTTCACTAAGTATAGAACTGGCATAAAAGAGCAGTACATGGGCTGGCCAATTGTGGTGTGTCTTTCAGATGTGGAACAACAGCAAGTCACCCATCAGATACATGTGGGGGAAGATCAGTGACTGCCACATCATTGAAGTGGAACCCTGCACAGGGGTCATAGGTACATTGGGGACTGCAGGAGGGATTGAGACCTGCCCAGGGCTGGCTAGAGAGGAGTCATGTAGAGCTCTTGGTATCCTATGATCTGCTCTAGCCAAGGCCTGGGACATGTGGCAGATGAGAAATCAGTGAAGGCTGGACATCTGGGCCCAATCATGGAAGGATCCCCCAACCCTTTTCTCTACCTCTCACTTTCTTCTTCTCTCCCAGAACCCAATGAAGTCGGGGAGTTTGAGTTGAACTTTACCGGGGGTGTCCCTGGCCCAACAAGCCAGGACCTGCTGTGTGAAATCAAAGACTCGCCCTCGCCAGTGGTGTTGCACATCGAGGCAGCCTTTAAGGTGCTGCACGTGGAGGCTGGGAGCTGGGTGGGCCCATAAAGGTGGCAGGGCTAGGACACAGAGCCTGTCCTCAGATGGCCTAACAACAAGCCCGTCTGGGTGTCTCAGGGGCCTGCTCTGTTCATCAACATCTCAGCCCTTCAATTTGGTCTCCTCCGCCTGGGGCAGAAAGTCACAAACTCCATTGAGATCCGGAACATCAGCCAGCTCCCAGCCAGGTGGCACATGAAGGAAAGCTCCGTCTGCCTTAAAGAAAGTCCCGAGGATGTAAGTCAGACACTTTTGGCTCCTGTGCCCTCTTCCCCTATGAGCTCATTGTGTCAGGTTTGAACAGGGCAGCTTGTGCTGGTGCATTCACATCAGAGCTTTGAGGCTGGGAGAGAAAAGCCTGCCTGGCAGTGCCTCCGGTTGTCCTGGTCACGGAGGCAGCTCCTCTCTGCAGCTGAATTTAACCCCCACCAGCCTCTCCTGTTCCTTTCTGTACAGTAGATTCAGAAATAGGGGTGGGCTTCACTCTCCTCAAAGCAGCTGTGTTGGGCAGGAAGCCTCCAAGGCTGTTGTTGCTAAGGGCCACATTCCCTCCTCTGCCCAGGGTTTAGGAAGGTTCTCATCTTCCTGGGGATTGTGTCTGTAGTTTGAGTACCTGCCACCAGGGAGCACCTAGGCATGAGCTTGTGGCCCAAATCCAGAGGCTCTAAAAAGGAAATTCAAGATTCATTTGCATATAGCCAGCACTTTTCTTTTTATTATAAAATAGGGGAGAAAGTGCCTGTTATAATCATTTTAAATTTTGTATCATCACGTGTAAAAACTATGTGCAATCTGGAGGAAGACAGAGTATCAGTTACTCCTGAACTGCAAACCCTGAGTTGTATTATCATGCCTCTTCACTCCTGATGGCTGTGGCTCCCTAGTTGTTTGCACATGTGGGACCCTGGCTGTGTCTGGTGACAGCACCCTCCCTCTGACTGCTTCCTATCAAGGTCACCATTCTGCCTGCCCACTTGCCCTACCAGTCAGAACATCACACACTTTTCCTTCCACATTTAGAAGCCGACAGAAGACAGTGCAAGACACACATACACCTTATTTGCTAGTGTAAAGTCCCTGTCTCCAGGGTTTTCTTTCCACTCTAGAGAGCTCTTGCCCCTTTACTCAACGGCCTCACTTCTCTAGCTGGGTACTCTAAAACTCAGAAGTTATGACAACTTATATTGAATCACCAATGCCATTGCCAAGTATCTGTTACACAGGTTTAAGAGTTAGTGCCTCCCTCCCAGGGTTCATTGATTTTCTAGCATGGATCCTACAGTGACAGAAGGCCAGGGCTGGGGCTGGCAGCAGGCTGGCATCAGTATCTTTGGTGTCCACATTGTGTTTAGGCAGGAATGCTTTCTTCAAATGAAACCTTATCTAGAAGCCCAATATATAGAATTAAGTGTGACTGTTCTGGCCACCCAGAGAGACCCTTATTAGGCACACCTGCTCCATCCTGCCTCTCTCCACATGCTAGTCCTCAGAATCCCAAGGCACTTCCAAGGAATTCCTGGGATTTTCCAGAGTACAGCTGGAAGCATAGCGACCTCAGCCAACCTCTTCCTTTGATGGAGGAGAGGTAAGAAGACACAGGGCTTCCCCAGGGCTGAACAGCTGATGGGTAGTGGAATCATATCCCATTTCTAGTTCTAATTCTGTTATTCTCCCACTGTGAAGTATAAGTACATTTTATAATTGAAATAATTGTCAATTTCATTTTTAAGATTTTATGTCATTGACAAAACTGACGGGAATCCTTTTTCTAAGTTCTCTGCACTCTGTTCTTTTGAGCTCTCAAAGATAATGTTGGGATTTGGAATTGGTTAGATGCTTTCAGGGTAGGGGACAGAGAGCTATTGAAACCCAGCCACAGACTACAGCCACCCCTCAGATTCCCAGGGCTCCAAGGAAGCAACATCAAATAGACAAAATCAAGTCAAGTGGCTCTTTCCTTATCACCTGAGCCTGGGCCTCAAACTCCAATGCCTGAGCTCTAGTGAGCCAGGCCAGAGTGCATGGAGCCCTCTTTTTCTATGAGGGTGAGGTCTGAGGAGCCTCCAGTAAAGGTCAGTCCACCCTGCCCAACTGTGCCTAGGGCCTGAGTGGGCTGGGGTGGGAGAGGGCAGGCCACACCCAGCTGCCCACCTCCAGGCTGCTGCAGCCCTACACTCATGGTCTTGGTCTCATAGAACAGAGAGGCCAAAGAGAGTGATACCGTCCCTCTTGGTGTGACCTTTCAATGTCCAGTGATACTCCTACTAGCCAGTATGCCCCTTCTCTCAGTCAGGGACCAGGAGAATGGAAGGTAGATCACACACCCCACCCTGTGGACACTTTCTTTACAAGTTTTTTCCCTTCCCCTCTACCTGTGTGCTAGTGTAGGGAGAGAGTGGACCTGGAGGGAATGAGGCCAAGCCTGGGTGGGGGCAGTATGGGGGGGGAGGGAAGGGGAGGCAAAGGACCACATAGTTGCAAAGGAGAAACTGTAGCTACCTGTAGCTACAGGTAGCTTCTCCACTTCTCCAGGATGGTTACGTGGGGCTTCCTCACTTGAACCTGTTAGGGTCCTGACTCATGCCTGCTCAGAGGGCCTCTGCCCTTCCCACCAACATGACTGCCTGGATCCCCTCCAGCTCCCCAGCTCTCCCCCACTCCCCTTGGGGCACCTTCTCTCAGATCTGGACCAGGGCCTGGGGACCTCTAGCTTGTATATTCCTTTACTTGGAGATTTCAGTTTTTGTCCTCCTAACCCTGAGACTCATTTAGCTGTGGTCCCCTTGCCTGCTTGCCTCCTTCTAGATGACTCTTTGAAGAACTGAGGGAAGTTTGGGGTGACACTGGTTGGGCATGGCGAGCCCTTAATTTTTCTATAATTCTAAGTGTCCTCACTTTTCTCATCCTTCTGGATTGGCAACTGAATCAGATGTCTCCCTTCCATATCGAGCCTTCCAGCGGCCAGCTTCATCCTCTGGGGGAGTGCAGCGTGGACATCACCCTGGAGGCCTTGCACTGCCAGCGCCTGCAGACTGTCCTGGAGCTGCAGGTGGAAAATGGGGCCTGGAGGTAAAGAGAGTGGGAAGAGCCATTACAGCAGACTTTATGCATAGTCTACATAAAATGCATATGCTGGATTTATTTATGTCATATGTAGTTATGTATTTATCTAAGGATACTTCTAGATTTAAAACCATCAATATATGTTTATTCTATAAAATTTGAAAATTACAGAAATAATTGACTGATGATATTATGTAGTATATCTTTGTAGAATGTGTATACTAAGAATGTGTATACTTCCTTTACTAAAGGAAGGTAAATTAGTACAACCACTTTAGAAAACACTTTAGTTTACCTAGTATTTGCCCTTCTAAATAAAGCCCAGAGAAACTCTTACACATGTGCACTGGGAGATTCATGCTTACGTAGAAAAGCTCGGAGCCAGATTGTTCAATGTTTATCAACAGGAAAATGGACACAAAAAAATTGGAGCATATTTAAATGAGCAAATACCACTGTGTCCTGGGAGTAAACATTGGAGTTTTCAAAGGTGTTAGTGTTCATAATGTTTCTTCTCTTTCTTCTTCCTTCCCTCTTCCTTCACTCTTGCCTCTCTCTCCATCTCTCTATTTTTGTTTCTAGTGGAAACTATTTCACATATATAAAAATAGAATATTATAATAAGCTCCCGTGTACTTATCATTTACCTTTAATAATCATCAATGCATTGCAAATATTATTTTATCCATATCTCCTACCCCTTTCCAAATTATTTTGAAGCAAAATATTCTCTTAAGCTGGCTGGTGGTACAATTATATTTTGTTTCTGAAGCTGGGTGGGGGTGGTACATAGGTGTTCTTTTTATTTTTCTTTTCACTGTATATATATTTAAGTTATGTAGGTGTTTTATACTCATTTTTGCATGTATTTTGTATTTCATTATGAACATTTAAATTCACAGGTTAAATCTTTATGGATACTCTTGAATCATCCTCCAGCACACTCTCACAATGATAAACAGCACCTGAATTTTTAAACTTGACCATTGTATGCTCGCTTAAATGTACTTTTCTATGACACAGCATAAGTGTAGGTATGAGTCTTCTCACTTGTCCTGCAGAGCACTTTGGCCTTAAATAGGAAGACTAAGTCTGCCTTCAGCTCAAGGAAAATGCCTTCTATTAAGTCTTTGCTTATTTCCTTTCCTTTCCTATCTCTGTTCTTTTTTCTGAAAGGACCTTTCATTAATCAGAATGTTTACAGTTGCAGGTGACACAGACATAACCAATTTAGGCCAAAAAATAGAACACATTGGCTCATGTGACTGGGCATTCCTGCCTTGCTGAATCCGAGGCCTCAAACCTTTTCCTTTGGCATTCTGTGTTCGCTCGTTCTTAACCCTCCTTACTGCTTTCCCACCTCCATTCCAGCCCCAGCCCTCAACTCTTGCTCCTCTTTCTCTTGGCATTTCTCTCCCCTATTGTCAAGGGCTCTCAGCTATTCTGCCTTGGAAAAGGGACACTCAGAGCTCCAGGCACACACACTCCCAGCTTAACAACCTCCGGGGGACAGCGAAACCTGCTGTCTAAGAGAGAGGCCCTGACTGGGCTTCTTTAGGTTACATTCCCACCCCTTCCCCTGTGGGGACACCAGAGGAAGATCTGTCTCCAGGGGAAGTCATGGGAAAGGTCGCTATGCAATGATAACAATAGCTACCTCAGTCCACCGCAGACCTGCCAGATAGATGCTGTGTGAACGTAACTGGCTTTCTCATGTTTTCCCATTTCACAATGTTTTTGCTTCTCATTCAAGAAAGATGCCCTGACCATCCAGCTCACTAATTCTGTATTTGGTGGCATGCCTTTCTTTTGGTAATCATGTTTTTATTCAAGCTTTTTTTGTTCTTGAGTTGTTCTTTTATATATATGTATATATGTATATATATATAGTTATCTTTTATTGTCTTATGGGTGCAAAAGCCTCTCAAATTTCCCCAAGAAAACTAATTTCTGCTTTCTTAGATCTAGGTTTAGAATTCTTTTCCTTCACTTTTTGGATTTTCTTCTGCTTCCACTAATCCTTGGCTGTCTATTCCTTTTTTGAATGGAGGAATAAGTTAATTTGCATAAGTGGAGTAGGTGTGGAGAGCACCTCTCTTTGAAGGAATGAAGTATATGTGAGTCACCACTCTCAGAGCACACAGCCCAAATCCTATGAAAGGAAATGTCTTTTGGGGAGAACAGCCCCAAACAGTAGAGGAAACCCACAATGGCCAGCTACACAAAGCAGTCCATTCTTTCACTCATAAGTAGGAAATGAAAGACTAGGGTTGGTTCCGTTGTTTTTTTCTCTGTAACAGCTGAAAGGCCCAATGTTACTGCTTGTTCTACCCTGGCTTTTTGACCTGACCCCACAGTCTGCCCTGGTGGTAAGTACTGGGGCAATCCAGTCATCCGTGTGTTGCGGGGAGCTCTGGGGCCAGGGCTCTGAACTGGCCAAGCCAGTCCATCAGGAGAATTGCTTGAAGCCAGGAGCTTGAAACCAGCCTGAGCAGATTATCAAGATCCATCTCTATAAAAAAATAAAACATTAACTAGACATGGTGGTGAATGCTGTAGACCTAGCTATTTGGGAGGCCAAGGCAGCAGTATTGATTACTTGAGCCCAGGAGTTTGAGGCTGCAGTGGGCTATGATCATGCCACTGTACTCCAGCCTAGGTGACAGAGTAGGAACTTGTCTTAAAAAAAAAAAAAAAAAAAATTAATAATAATAATTTATATGCCCAAGAACAGTTTAGAAGATATAGGGTTCCTCTTTCTACACATCCTTCCTAGCACATGTTACTACTTGCCTTTTTGATATAAGCCATTTTAACTAGAGTAAGATGATATTGCATTGTTTTTTTTTTTTGTTTGTTTGTTTGTTTTAGACAGAGCCTCAAGCTATCACCCTGGGTAGAGTGCCATAGCATCATAGCTCACAGCAACCTCCAACTCCTGGGCTCAAGCGATTCTTCTGCCTCTGCCTCCCAAGTAGCTGGGACTACAGGCACCTGCCACAATGCCCAGCTATATTTTTTGCTTGCAGCTGTCATTGTTGTTTGGCGGGCCTGGGCTGGATTCAAACCCACCAGCTGAGGTGTATGTGGCTGGCACCTTAGCTGCTTGAGCTATAGGCGCCAAGCCTGCATTGTGATTTTGATTTGCATTTCTCTGATGCTAGTGATATTGAGCATTTTTTTCATATATATGTTGGTCATTTGTGTGTCTTCTTTTGAGAAATGTTTGTTCAGAGCTTTTGCCCATTTTAATTAAATTACTTGGGTTTTTGCTAATGAGCTGTTTGAGCTCCTTATCTGTACATATATTCCTTTGTCAGATGGATAGTTTGGAAATATTTCCTTCTATGGGTTATCTCTTCACTTTATTGTTTCTTTTGCTATGCAGCTTGATATAATCCCAGTTGTCTATTTTTGCTTTAATTGCCTGTGCTTTTGAGTCTTAATGTAAAAAAATCTTTGCCCAGACCAATATCCTGGAGTGTTTTCTCAGTTTTTCTTTCTTTTTTTTTTTTTTCTAGAAGTTTCATAGTTTCAAGTCTTAGAGTCAAGTCTTTAATCCATTTTGAATTGATTTTTGTGTATGGTAAGAGATAATGTCCTAGTTTCCTTCTTTTGCACATACAGGTGGTACCAAAAAATGCATACACATTTTAAGAAAGGAAAAAACTATTTTTAAGATTGTAATACTCAAGTCACGTTTGAGTTCTACAATGTAAGAGGTGCTCAAATATGATTTGTATTCATCTTTTGTTTCTAGTATATATTGAGTATTACAATTTTAAAAGTTTTTTCTTTCTTAAAATATGTCTACACTTTTTTGACCCCTCTTACAGTTATCCACTTTGCCCAATACTATTTATTTACTAAAAAGACTGTCCTTTCTCCTTTAAGTGTCCTTGGTGTCTTTGTTGGTTGAAAATGCATGAAATTATATCTAGGTTCTCTATGCCATTCTATTGATCTTTGTATCTATTTTTATGCCAGTACCATGCTATTTTGATTACTATAGTTTTGTAGTAAATTTTAAAGTCATGTAGTGTTATACCTCCAGCTTTGTTCTTTTTGCTCGGGATTACTTTGGCTCTTTGAGTCTTTCATAGTTTCATACATATTTTAGGATTATTTTTCTATTTCTGTGAAGAAAGTCAGTGGTATTTTGATGTGAATTTCATTGAATCCATAAATTGCTTTGGGTAGTATTGTCATTTTAACAATATTAATTTTTCTAATACATAAGCATTGAGTATCTCCATTTTTTGGTCCTCTTCTATTACTTTCAACAAGTTTTATAGTTTTCCTAGTATGGATCTTTTACTTATCTGCCAAGGTTAATTCCTAGGTATTTTACATTTTTTTTTGTAGCTATTATAAATGGGATTGCTGGCTCGGCACCTGTGGCTCAAGCGGCTATGGTGCCAGCCACATACACCTCAGCTGGCAGGTTCGAATCCAGCCCAGGCCTACCAAACAACAATGACGGCTGCAACCAAAAAATAGCTGGGCAATGTGGTGGGTGCCTGTAGTCCCAGCTACTTGGAAGGCAGAGGCAGGAGAATCACTTGAGGCTAGGACTTGGAGGTTGCTGTGAGCTGTGATGCCACAGCACTCTACCCAGGGTGATAGCTTGAGGCTCTGTCTCAAAAAAATAAATAAAATAAATAAATAAATAAATAAATAAATAAATAAATGGGATTGCTTTCTTCATTTCTTTTCCAGGTTGTTTGTTATCAGCATATGTAAGTACTGCTGATTTTTGTATGTTGATTTTATATCCTGCATTTATACTGAATTTGTTTAACAGTACTAACAGACTTTTTTTTTAACTTATTGTTGGGGATTCATTGAGAAATCAGGTTACACTGATTGCATTTGTTAGGTAAAGACCCTCTTACAATCCTGTCTTGCCCCCAAAAGGTGTGGAACACACCAAGACCCCAGCCCCTCAAGGGCTCCTTCACTCTCTCTGCTCTTCCCTTCCCCCACTCCCATTGTGTCATTAATTGTCCTCATATCAAAATTGAGTACATAGGATTCCTGCTTCTCCATTCTTGTGATGCTTTACTAAGAATAATGTGTTCCACTTCCATCCAAGTTAATACAAAGGCTGTAAAGTCTCCATTTTTTTTAATGGCTGAATAGTATTCCATAGTGTACATATACCACAGCTTATTAATCCATTCCTGGGTTGGTGGGCATTTAGGCTGTTTCCACATTTTGGCGATTGCAAATTGAGCTGCAAGAAACAGTCTAGTGCGAGTGTCCTTATGATAAAAGGATTTTTTTCCTTCTGGATAGATGCCCAGTAATGGGCTTACAGGATCAAATGGGAGGTCTAGCCTGAGTTTCTTGAGGGTTCTCCATACTTCCTTCCAAAAATGTTGTACAGATTTGCAGTTCTACCAGCAGTATAAAAGTGTTCCCTTCTTTCCACATCCACGCCAGCATCTGCAGTTTTGAGATTTGGTGATGTGGGCCATTCTTGCTGGTGTTAGATGGTATCTCAGGGTGGTGTTGATTTTCATTTCTCTAATAATTAGGGATGAAGAGCATTTTTTCATGTGTTTGTTAGCCATTCATCTGTCTTCTTTAGAGAAGGTTCTATACATGTCTCTTGCCCATTGATATAGGGGATTGTTGGCTTTTTTCATGTAGATTAATTTGAGTTCTCTATAGATCCTAGTTATCAAGCTTTGGTCTGATTCAAAATATGCGAATATCCTTTCCTATTGGGTAGGTTGTCTATTTGCTTTGGTTGTTGTCTCCTTAGCTGTACAGAAGCTTTTCAGTTTAATTAAGTCCTATTTGTGTATTTTTGTTGTTGCAATTGCCATGGCAGTCTTCTTCATAAAGTCTTTCCCCAGGCTGATATCTTCCAGTGTTTTTCCTACGGTTTCTGTGAGGATTTTTATCATTTCATGTCTTAAATTTAAATCCTTTATCCATCTTGAATCAATTTTTGTGAGTGGAGAAAGGTGTGGGTCCAGTTTCAGTCTTCTACATGTGGATATCCAGTTCTCCCAGCACCATTTATTGAATAGGGAGTCTTTCCCCCAAGGTATGTTCTTGTTTGGTTTATCGAACATTAGGTGTTTGTAAGATGTTAGTTTTATTTCCTGGTTTTCTATTCAATTCCAAGTGTCTATGCCTATATTTTTGTGCCAGTGCTATGCTTTCTTGACCACTATGGCTTTGCAATACAGCCTAAAATTTGGTATGGTGATGCCCCCAGCTTTGTTTTTATTACCAAGAACTGCCTTAGCTATATGGGTTTTTTTCTGGTTCCATACAAAACACAGAATCATTTTTTCCAAATCTTAAAAGTACGATGTTGGTATTTTAATAGCAATGGCATTGAATAGGTAGATTGCTTTGGGAAGTATAGACATTTTAACAATGTTGATTCTTCCCAGCCATGAGCATGGTATGTTCTTCCATTTGTTAATATCCTCTGCTATTTCCTTTCTGAGGACTTCATAATTTTCTTTATAGAGGTCCTTCACCTCCTTTGTTAGGTATTTCATTTTATTTGAAGGTATGGTGAAGGGAGTCATGTCCTTAATTAGCCTCTCATCTTAACTGTTATTGGAGTATACAAAGGCTACTGACTTGTGGATATTTCATATCCTGAGACAGTACTGTATTTTTTGATGACTTCCACAAGTCTTTGGGGTTCTCTAAGTATAAGATCATATTATCAGCAAAGAGGGAGAGTTTGGCCTCCTCCCATTTGGATGCCCTTTATTTCCTTGTCTTCCTAATTGTATTGGCTAGAACTTCCAGCACTATGTTGAATAGTAAAGGTGACAGAGGACAACCTTGTCTGGTTCCTGTTCCAAGAGGAAAAGCTTTCAGTTTTACTCCATTCATTAAAATATTAGCTGTGGGTTTGTCATAGATAGCTTTGATCAGTTTTAGAAATGTGCCACCTATGCCTATATTCTTCAGTGTTCTAATTAGAAAGTGATGCTGGATTTTATCGAATGCTTCTTTTGCATCTATTGAGAGGATCGTATGGTCTTTGTTTTTGCTTCTATTAATATGGTGGATAATGTTTATGGACTTGCGTATGTTAAACCAGCCTTGCATCCCTGGGATGAAACCTACTTGATCATGATGTATGACTTTTTTGATGATAAGCTGTAATCTATTGGCTAGGATTTTATTGAGAATTTTTGCATCTATATTCATTAGTGAAAGTGGTCTGAAATTCTCCTTTTTAGTTGGGTCTTTTCCTGGTTTTGGTATCAGGGTGATGTTTGCTTCATAGAACGTGTTGGGGAAGATTTTTTCCTCCTCAATTTTTTGGAATAATTTCTGCAGTATGGGAATAAGCTTTTCCTTGAAGGTTTGATAGAATTCTGGTGTGAAGCCATTCAGACCAGGGCATTTTTTTGTTGGAAAATTTTGTATTTTTCTTTAATCTCAGTGCTTGAAATTGGTCTGTTCAGGAGCTCTATTTCTTCCTGGCTAAGTCTAGGGAGAGGGTGTGATTTTAAATATTGATCCTTTACCTTCACATTGTTGAATTTCTGGGCATAGAGTTTCTGGTAGTATTCAGAGATGATCTCTTGTATCTTTGTGGCATCAGTTGTAATTTCCCTTTTATCATAACTTTGAGGTTACTAGAGATTTTACTGTTCTATTTCTAGTTAGTCTGGCCAAACATTTGTCTATTTAATTTATTTTTTCAAAATACCAGCTCCTTGTTTTCATTAATTTTCTGAATGATTCTTTTGTTTTCAATTTCATTGATTTGTGATTTAATTTTGAATAGTTCTTTTCTTCTGCTGGTTTTAGGCTTAGATTGTTCTTCTTTTTCCAATTCCATAAGATAGCTTGTGAGTTTGTTGATGCGCTCTCCTTCTGTTTTTCGTATGTAGGCATCTAAATTGATAAATTTTCCTCTCAAAACTGCTTTTGCAGTATCCCACAGGTTTTGGTAGCTTGTGTTGTCACTGTTGTTATGCTCAAGGAAGTTAATGATTTCCTGTTTTATTTCTTCCTGCACCCAATTGTCATCCAACAGAAGGTTGTTTAATTTCCATGCCTTTGTGTGGGGTTGAACATTTTTGGTGGAGTGGAGTTCCACCTTTAGCGCCTTGTGGTCTGAGAAGATACAAGGTAAAATTTCAATTCTTTTGATTCTATTGAGGTTTGTTTTGTGGTCTAGGATATGATCAATTTTGGAGAATGTTCCACGGGGCAATTAGAAGAATGTATATTCTTTATCTTTGGGATGGAGTGTTCTATATGCATCTATCAAGCACAGTTGTTCTAAGGTCTTATTTAAGTACCTTCTTTCTTTGTTTAATTTCTGTTTAGAGGATCTGTCCAGCTCTGTAAGAGGAGCATTAAAGTCCCCTATTATTATGGTATTATAGGATATCATATTGCTCAGATTGAGTAAGGTCTGTTTCAAGAATCTGGGAGCATTTAAATTGGGTGCATAAATATTTAGAATTGAAACGTCTTCTCGTTGTATTTTTCCCTTGACCAACATAAAGTGACCATCTCTATCTTTTCTGACTTTAGTTGCTTTAAATCCACATGTATTTGAAAATAAGGTTGCAACTCCTCTTTTCTTCTGAATTCCATTTGCCTGGAAAATTGTCTTCCAACCCTTAACTCTGAGTTTTAACTTGTCTTTTGAAGCCAGGTGTGTTTCCTGCAGACAGGAAGTGGATGGCTTGTGTTTTTTAATCCAGTCAGCCAATCTATACCTCTTCAGTGGGGAATTCAAGCCA